>LR749724.1:193315-252199 GCA_902729485.2 Mus minutoides
CTGGTAATTATCAAACTCAATTTTCTGTCTTGTCACACTGATGACTCAGTTTCTCTGTTAAGTACTTTCTTGAATTTTATTACATATTTAATAATATCATCAAATGCCAACATAAAGAAACTTCATCCATAGCATTTCAAGCATGGATCGCTACCAAGTCCTAGGACCCTGCTCAGGTCTTGACTCAGAATTCCACCCCCCCCTGTGCAGAATCATTAGTCATTTCTTCAACTCACAGGGAGCTTCAAACTAGTAGCTGTTTTTCTTGTCATCTGTAGCTCCTTTTGCTATATTTTTCTCCATCCTGAACTGAAAGTTGTAAATATGACTTATTGTGTCTTTTACCTTAATTTGTATGCATTCTACTTCTCTAGTCTCCAAATTGTTGTTGTTGTTGTTTTTCAGTAGCTTTGTGTAGTCCCATACTTCAGTTTCCCCACCCCACCACCTTTGGGAAGATTACAGGATTCATTACATTCATTAGCTTTGGATGATCCATTCATTAGCTTTCTACTGTTGTGCTAAAACACCAACCAAAATAATCAGGGATAGGAAAGGGTTTATTGGGCTTACAGCTTACCATCCATGACTGAGGAAAGTGCAAGAAGTCAAGAAAAAACCTGGAGACAGGAACTGCAGGGAAGACTATGGAGGAAAGCTGATTATTGACTTGTTCCCCATAGCTTGATCACCTAGCTATCTTGCACTACAATGGATCACCCTCTCAGGGTTAAAAATGCCTGCAGTGTCCTGGGCATTTCAACTTCAATCATTAAGTCATTAATGAAGAAAATACCTCCACACACTTGACTACTGGTAACATTTGAAGAAAGTGTAGTTGTGTTTTATTTTTTGTTTGTTTGTTATGCAGTTTGTTGTTTTGTTTAGATTGAGCTTCTTCTTCCGATTTGGCTCTAGCTTATGTCAACTTAAGAAAAACCCAGGACATGAGCTCTGGGGGTTCTGATTAGTTCATATTGTTGTTCCATCTATAGGTTTGCAGACCCCTACAGCTCTTGAGTACTCTCTCTAGCTCCTACATTGGGGACCCTGTGTTCTGCCCTATAGATGGTTGTGAGCATCCACTTCTGTATTTGTCAGGGACTGTCAAAGCCTGCCAGGAGACAGCTATATCAGGGTCCTTACAGCAATATCCTGCTGGTGTATGCAGTAGTGTCTGCATTTGGTGGCTGATTATGTGATGGACCACCCGAGCTCATGTCTCTAGCTGCATATGTATTAGAAGATGGCCTAATTGGCCATTATTCGGGAAGAAAGGCCCTTGGTCTAGCAATGTTTATATGCCCCAGTAGAGGGGAATGCCAGGGCCAAATAGTGGGAGTGGGAGGGTAGGGGAGCAGGATGGGGGAGGATATAGGGGACTTTTGGGATAACACTTGAAATGTAAATGAAGAAATTCTCTAATAAAAAAAGAAAGAAAGAAAGAAAGAAAGAAAGAAAGAAAGAAAGAAAGAAAGAAAGAAAGAAAGAAAGAAAGAAAGAAAAAAAGAAAGACAGACCCAGGACAAGTAATCTCTTCATAACAGGCTCAGTCTGCTTGTTTCTTAGATTCCCCACTGCTACCCTGAATTGTTCATGTGTGATTTTTTTCCCTGAAATTAGTCTAAGACACAATCTGAGCAATCCTTATGCATGTTTTAACTTGTAAGAGGCACTTCTTCAGGTCTTTCATGATTTGCCTGTTACTCAAATTTGAAGCTTCATCTTTCTTTTTCCCAACCTAGTAACTATGGAAAGTCCAAGAGTATGTTCTGCTCTTTAAACTCTGTTCACTTTTTCCAAGAAGTACAATACCTGCCTTCTTAAATCTCCCTTGTCTTCATAATTGTGTTCAGTATACTGATGCTTATTTGCCTTTCAATAATCATTGTCACTATTCTGAGAAATAGCTGACATTTGGGGTTAAAAGCTGTCCTCTAGATGAAATATTACAAAAATCATCTCATCAATTTATTCACTACGAAAATATATGGTTATTATATGCTATCTTTTTTATAATTGCATGTTTGAATTGTTCGTTTAATTCATTTTTATTTTTAGGTAATAATGAATTCAATTGGTACTATATATCTCTAATGAAATTCTATAATTACTTTTCAAATAACATTTATGTTGTTAATTTTAACATATTGTTCTTTGCTATCCTTCAAATGATTTTGGTTCCTTTCTCACCATGGTTTTCTAATTATTTCAAATATGTACACTAAGCATATTTGAAAAGCTGTAACTACATATACATGTATACAAGTAAACATGTACTTCTTTTCCATATATGAGACACTGCTTTTAATGTCATTTTTTTGCTAATCTAGTAACATTTTTAGTTGTATGTCCCTATATGTGAAATTAGTCTTTATTTAAAAATATTATGCAGGCTTCCATTACATCTATATTACACATTTTAAGTTTTCTCATCACGTGAGCAATGTCTTGCTATCAATGCCTCTTCTTCAAACAATGCTATCAAGAATGTGTTCTGAGGATGGAGAGATGGCTCAGTGATTAGGGTCACTGGTTGTTCTACTAGAGGATCCAGGTTCTATTCCCAGTACCCACAACTGCAGTTCTATTTGCAGGGTATCTGACACCTTAACACTGACATGCATACAGGTAAAACACAAATCTCCATGAAATAAAATACTATTATTTTCAAAGTGAAAAGAAAACTGTGTTCCTACATGTTTCCCAAAGATATGTCTATAGAGTGAAATAGATAAGATTTAAGGAATATGCCTGCCTTATTTTGTGGCATACTTTATTCTGCCTTACTTTATGGTCCCAATGTTATAGTATGGGTTTCTCTATGTATGTTTCGGTGATAGATGGTCAAGGAAATTTTATAGTGCATAACACTGGTCATAAACTGTCCCTTTGGCTCTTCTAATGGTCGTAAAACCTTATAAGATATCTTTATAACTCAAACATCTTCCCAGGCCATGGGTTGTTATCATCTGATAGCAAGTACACACAATACATTAGTTCTCTAAATTCAAAGAGCCAATAAAATCTATAGCTTGCCTCATAACTGACACAAAAGTCTTAAAAATAAATCTCAAAGCATAAGAATGATTGGGCCTATGTCATTGTACTCACATGGTTTTTCTCAGTGTAAAATTTAATTAATTTGAGAATGTAGAATCAGAAAAAAAAGTCTCACTAAAATTACATCTGTAGATCTTTATTATATATTTCACAACAATCACAAGTTTATATTGTCTAGGATCATTATTCCACAGAACATTACTATGGCCTCCCTACCATCATGACCCACATTCTAAATCTATGACTGACCATGCAGATGCTGTTATTTTAAGGACTCTTGGCAGAGGATAATTCTTATCACACAAAATAATCAATACAGGTGTAGTTTAATTTGCATATTTTAGTTAATTTGGCTTAGGGATTGCTCTACTAGATGTTTAATTACTTTTGGAAAAGACTTTCAGCAGATGTCAGTCACAGAGCCTCCACTAGGATCATCACAGTTGAGAGGAGTCTCACAGAAAAGCACAGGTAAGCATAAAAGCCACAAAGCACATACAGCATTTCTGTTTTCAGAATAACCTTGTGATAAGAACACCTCAGACTTCAAGAAGAGAATGGCGAGCAACTGTGCAGGGTACAAGCTGAGGAGAAACGATTGGTTTTGCACAGCCTCCGAACTCACAGACACATACTCATCAAGCCTCTGGGAAATGAGGGTTGTGGGGTTTCATTTGCCCTAATAACTTAGACTTTTGAATTGATGAAAATATACTAAAGATAGTTGTTAGTAGGGCAAGAATATTAGTCTGTAAAGAACTTGATAGAAACAAATGCAGACACAAATTCAATCAGCATAATTTACAAAAAAAAAAAAAAAAGGCCCAGTGTGGTGGCCCAGAAATTTGTAAGCCCAGCACTGGGCAAGTGAAGCAAGATAAATCTCTGGAAATCATCGGGGAGCCTGTTCTAGCATAACCAAAGAGATCCAGGCTGAGAGAGTAAGTTTTGTCTCAAAATAAAACAAGATGGATGCTATCTAAGAAACATTCAAAGTTTACATCTGATAGTCATATGTGCACACCCATGCATATGACCTCCTGCATGTACATATTTTTATATACATACACTCAGACAAAAGAAGCTACATATAGTGAAAAAAGGAAGGACTTTGAAATTGAATAGTGAGTGAAGTCACAGGATAAAATCGAATGTAAAAGTTTGTTGTTTACAAGTTATCAACTTTGTTTAACCTTTTAACATATTTTATTAATACTTTTAGAATTTTATATAATGTATTTTGATAGTATTCACTCCATTTTTCAACTCCTTCCAGGACAACCCTACTTCCCTAACTACACAGGTTCTCTCCCCCCTTCCTGTGTGTGTGTGTGTGTGTGTGTGTGTGTGTGTGTGTGTGTGTGTGTGTTTCTCTGTGTTTTTCTCTCTGTCTGTTTCTCTGTGTCTCTGTGTCTCTTTCAGTCTTTCTCTTTGTGTCTCTCTGTGTATGTCTCTCTGACTATCTCTGTCTCTGTCTTTGTCTTACTCTGTCTTTCTCTGTCTTTCTCTCTCTGTCTCTCAAAAAAAGATTTGATTCACATGTTAAAGAAGCCAGTACATATATGGAAAGAAAGAAAGAAAGAAAGAAAGAAAGAAAGAAAGAAAGAAAGAAAGAAAGAAAGAAAGAGAGAGAGAGAGAGAGAGAGAAAAAAGAAAAAAAAGCTGGCCCTGTTTTCCCTCTAACACAGTATTTTATAGACTTCATTTCACATCACTTCTAGGGAAATATTTGTAAAATTACTTTCTTCTTAACACAAGGCCAACAAGGTTACCACCAATCTGGGAGTAAGCTGAGATCACTAAGTAAAAACCTCATGCCAGGAAGGAATGAAGAATATATCTGCATAGTGACAGCTCTGCCCTCCACCATCTGCCCCCATTAACAAACAGCTCATTTTCTTCTCAGATCACTTCACACTTTCTCCAAAAGTATTGACAAGTAATTGCTTCTTGTTTGTTCAACTGAAGAAACATCTTAGGATTTGTTCCCCAAAAAATGAGTAGGTAGGGACTCCAGTTTCCACTTTTAGAAAAAGCCTTGTGAAGTGGATCTTTCTCAACTCATACTCATTGAAGTGTCCACTTCAGAACTTGCTTGACAGCTCCACCAACATTACATCAAGTACATGACACATGAAAGATGTGGGCTGTTTAGCTATGACTTGAAAGGACTCTGTTATGATTGACATAGGAGGTTTTAAACTGAAAGCAGAAATGTGGAGTTGGAATTAGAAATGCTATGTAGTAATTCTCATTACTGCTCCATTTCTTTTCTTTAATTATTAGCTATTTTCTTAATTTACATTTCAAAGTTATCCTCTTTCCTAGTTTCTCCTGCAAAAATAACCTATCCCATCACCACTGCCCCTGCCCCAAACCCACCTACTCCCTGGCATTCCTGGTCCTGGCATTCCCCTATACTGGGGCATAGAACCTTCACTGGACCAAGGGCCTCTCCTCCCATTGATGACGAACATGGCCTTCCTATTCTACACATGCAGCTGGAGTCTTGAGTCCCTCCATGTGTACTCTTTGGTTAGTGGTTTAGTCCCTGGGAGCTCTGGGGATACTAGTTGGTTCATATTGTTGTTCTTTCTATGGGGCTACAAACCCCTTCAGCTCCTTGAGTCCTCCATCGGGGACTCTGTGCCCAGCAACTCCCTTCCATCTTGAAAGACACTCTCTATCATGTTTCAAGTTTTTCCTATTCCTATAATCCAATTAATCCCAACAGAGGATAACCGTATGGCATTTATGCCTGGGTTCCTATAGGCTGCATGTCAGGACAGCCACAGCACTATCAGTCTAAGAAATTGAATAAGATAAAACAGTTTGATATATGTGGAACAAACATTCAAAGGATGACCTTAGAGGCACATCCTATTATATAATCTTTTATAAATGGGGTGATTCCCATTATAATTATTTCTTCACTTATGATTCATAAACTGATTATATAGCCTTATGTTCAAAGCTATGTGATCAAATATGGTCTAATACCTTGGTTTATTGGGATAATGGTAAAGAAATACTATGGTTATCCAAAGGCAGATAATAAATTTGAACAACAGCAACCAAAACAGACAGGTACATCCATGTTTGTAAGAACTGATAACATCCTTTACTAAATGTAAGTAGTCATTTATTTAACCCAAATTTATGTAATATTCTCATGTTGAAGTATACAGTAAACCTTTGCAACATTATTAAATATCTCACACAGATATTGAATTATTTAATGAAAGAATGGCTCTTAAACAAAGCAGGAAGATTTAAATTTTTTTTATTTTATAAATCACAGGCATTTGTATACCTATGTGGGTATCTATGATGTTTCAGTATATGTATACACTATGGAGAGTGATAGTGTGTGGAAGACACCTTGTGAAGTCCAATAAGCCAGGCACAGAAGCATACATGAGTCCCCATGATATACATTATATCACACACTTGTGGAATCTAAAAATGCTAATGCTGTTGAAGTTTAAAAAAAACTGAAAGTAAAAAACAAAAGAAGAATACTAGAGTCTCACTCACTGTATAATTTTAAGGACAGTACTTCACTACACCCAAACCACCATTTCTGGACAATTATGTGGCAGAGTTGAAGACTAGAACTCTCTAGAAATCTGATGCAATTCCATTGTTTCATACTACTAGTTCTGTTAAGTATCTACACTTCAAGGATTGCGTGTTTTTCTGCTACTCTGACTGGCTAGTCTCCTCCTTCAAGTTGAATACCAGAGTGGGAGGTTCCCATGCCATTCAAGACTCACCTCAAAAGAGCTCTGGCATGGTCATCAATCTCTGTTTGAAGACTGTGTTTCTATAGTAATCTTGTAACAAAACAGACATATTAATGTAGAATCAGATACTTTTACTTTATGGGAGCACCACTAACCAATTGAGTGTCTGGTAAAACTTCAAAGAACCATAGGTAGTGGGTTGCTTTTATTCTCCCAGAGAAATATCATTCCTTTAAACAAAGTAGAGACAATGTACACATGCCAGGACATGTTCCAGAAATGGTATTGGCATGCTCATGTTGACAAAGGCATAGAATCTCTAGGTCTTCTGGAACATTAATTTCTTAGAAAACAAACAATACTTTTTTTTTGTAAGCAGAAAACACCTCAAAATACTTTCTAATCTGTATATAAAAACTCACCTACTACAGATCACTAATTCCCAATTAGAGGCAGTTTTGTCCTCCAAGAGACATTTAAAAATATCTGGACTTTGTTTTTCATTTTACAAACTGGGTAGAGTAGATAAAAAAAGCAAACAAGACTTTACATAATTGCCCAATAGTATCTCTCATATCGAACTATAAGCAGGAGCACTTAAAAGGCTTTCCGTTGTAAATTACAGGTAATGTTGTGCATCTACAAGGCTACTCTAGAAATTTTTCTTTGTTCTTAATTCTACAGCACTTGTGTTTTTTAACTTCCAAAAATATGTGAGACTATACAGGACTTACTTTTGTTCTTGTGCCTAACTTATTGTACTTGATATGGTAAACTCCAGATGCTGACATTGACCAGTTGCTTTTGTGTAGAGACTGGAGATATTGGTAAACACCTTAAAACACACAGGCAAGTCCTCCACAGCAAGGAATTAGTTCTTCATGGATTGGAAAGGTTGCATTCAGAAGCCCTGCTGTTGGTCACAACCACACATTTCTGTTTCCTGCTGCAGCGGGTCTGTCAAAAGTTGGACATTTCTCTGTTTACAAGACTAAATTGCCACTAACACTCAATTAGCATATTTATATTCTTTCCACGTATACTTTATTAATTTCAAATATATAAAGAATTGAAAAAATTTATTTTTTCATATTTATTAGATATTTTCTTCATTTACATTTCAAATGATATCCCAAAAGTCCCCTATATCATCTGCCTGCCCTGCTCCCCAACCCACCCACTGGCCCTGGCATTCCCCTGTACTGGGGCATATAATCTTTGCAAAACCAAGGGCCTCTCCTCCCATTGATGGCTGACTAAGTCATACTCTGCTACATATGCAACTAGAGACACAGCTCTGGGTGGTACTGATTATTCATATTGTTCATATTGTTATTCATCCTATAGGGTTGCAGACCCCTTTAGCTCCTTGGATACTTTCTCTAGTTCCTTCATTAGGGGCCCTGTGTTCCATCCAATAGATGACTGTGAGAATCCACTTCTGTATTTGCCAGGCACTGGCAAAGCATATAAAGAGAGAGCTATATCAGGGTCCTGTCAGCAAAATCTCTCTGGCATATGCAATAGTGTCTGGGTTTAGTGGTTGTATATGGGATGGTTCCCCAGTGGAGCAGTCTCTGGATGGTCCTTCCTTCTGTCTCAAGTTCGAACTTTGCCTCTGTAACTCCTTCCATGGGTATTTTGTTCCCCATTCTAAGAAGGAGCAAAGCATCCACACTTTGGTCTTCCTTCTTCTTGAGTTTTATGTGATTTGTAAATTGTATCTTGGATATTCTAAGTTTCTGGGCTAATATCTGCTTATCAGTGAGTGCATATCATGTGTGTTCTTTTGTGATTAGGTTACCTCACTCAGGATGATATCCTCCAGATTCATCCATTGCCTAAGAATTTCATAAATTCATTGTTTTTAATAGCTGAGTAGTACTCCATTGTGTAAATGTACCACATTTTCTGTATCCATTCCTCTCTTGAGGGACATCTTGGTTCTTTCCAGCTTCTGGCTATTATAAATAAGACTGCTATAAACATATTGGATTTAACATTTAAGTTCTCAAATGAATTAGTTCTATTATCTGTTAAATAAACTTTTCTTACAGGGCCTGTGTATTGGATTGTCTTACAACACAGGCTTGTGTCTTCGTGTTACTAATATAACTCCACAGGTTCAGCTAAGAAAGCTGGTTCATGCCTCATGTGACACTCTCTTTTTCAGTGTGTCAGTCAGGTTTGCCAAGGGCTTTAGGAAAGATTAAATAAGAGCTAAGGGGTATTGAATGTCATATTGAAGGTCTGTTGTACATGTCTATATTTATTTTCAAATATACTCAGTAACTTTTCTCATTTTGTTCCTTATTGCTTAGATGTAACCAGGTTTATTTTCGACTGTTGTTTTTTGTTTGTGTTTTTGTTTTTGTTTTTCTGAGGTAATCTCAAATCACTATCTGGGCAAACCATAACGGAAACCTGTTAGTGGATCTATCCTTATTCTTGCAGGACTGTAGTGCCACCTACAGGGAGCCACAGGCACACTACTATTATCTAGCAAGTATGGGTACACTGTGTCCTTGACATAAAAGGAGAAACAGACCAATCTAGAAAACTAAATCAAGTTTAGAAAGAAAGAAAGAAAGAAAGAAAGAAAGAAAGAAAGAAAGAAAGAAAGAAAGAAAGAAAGAAAAGAGAAATGTTTGTATTTTGCAATGCAGTTAAGAAATGAGCTTTAAAGAACCATTTGAAAGTTAATAATTCCTTGAGTTTCAATACTACAGAGTTATACTTTTTTTTAAAATTTGGATTATGCTTACAAAAGAAATAAGAACATCTTCAAAATGAGAAGCAATTATTTTATTCACAATAAGATGTATTTAGAACAAGTGAGAGAAAAATATTAAATGGAATATGAATATATAAAAGAGCAAATTATTAAAATTAGCATCAAAATAAAAGGTTAATTGGAAAAGTGTTCTCTCTAGTCTTATTCTCTTCAAGAGTAAGTCTTTTGACTTACTCTTAAGACCAGAGTGGTTAAGGATGGTATAGACAGAAGTTAGCATCTTTTAAAAGAAAGATATTCTTGATGATGATGATGATGATGATGATGATGATGATGATGATGGCAAAAGCCAGAGCTTTCTAGGTATAAATTGGAATCTGAAATTTTCACAATAGCAATGAATGTCAAGGTGTGTTGTGTCGCATCCTGCTCATCTTGGAGATGTGTCAGAAACTCACTGATGACAAACCCTTACTCAGACATCAGCATTCAACAAGCTGCATATTGATACTTGAAAAATAATGCAGCTGGTAAGAGCACTTGCTACTCTTCCAAAGGACCAGTATTTTGGGTGAGGATTTCTAAAGATAAAACTTTCAGACAGCTTTTGACAGGTTTGAGAAATTCCTTCTCTGTTTTCAAAAAGCTTATGCACACTCCTAATAGCTGGGTTAAGTGTGAAATGGCAAAATCCATTTAGTACCTTACATACTTAATTTCTGGCAAAATTGATACATGTGAAAATTGAGAACAGAGTGATTTGAGTTGAGATTCTGTGTAATGGGTTTACAGACTTGGTTGGATCAAAGGCTTTCCTCTGTGAAAACCGTGTGAGATTCATGTAATTTCCCCAACACTGAAGCTGTCTATTTCTCTAGCTTGTCAAAGGAGAATATTAAAATTGGATATTTGAATCAACCAATGTTGTTTGTATTCACTGATGAATTCCCAATTTGCATAATATTTTCTTTTGTTGAAGTTGCTAGTGTTGTACATGAAGTTTATCAGTTACTATCAGCAACTGTGTTTTAATTCTTAAAGCCAAACAATTTTCCTCTACAAGTTCAAATTTACCTTGTGAAGAAGTAGAATGTGTTCTAAGTGAAGAGTCTCTGGGAAGTATTTAAATATACATTCCACTGCTTACCAGAAAGGGCTCCATTTGATTCTTCTAGTAATTAAGAATACAGTTGGACCCATAGGGTAGCACAAATATTTCTCCCCTTGTCTTATTGACTACCATTAGGTTATACTGGGTTCCCTGCATATCATCATACAAACAAAATGTCCTTCTTTCCACTCGGCTCTTCCATGTCATTTCTAGCATATCCTCTTCCCTTCTATTGACCCCTTAAATAGGAACCCTCACAAAGACTTTCTTTCCTGCTCTAGAACATAGTCACTGAGTGGCTCATGACCACACCAACAAGATCCTGACCAGCCGCAGTGAATTGTTTGCTTTAGAATGAGGTAAGTACAAATAAACCTTTGGCTTCTTTGAAATGTATAACTTCACTCCCACTAGCTGCTAACTGCCCTATGAATCAGACCACTTTTTAGGGTCTAGGCGCTATGGGAAAACTGATGGTTATACTTTCCCCTTTACCATCAAATAGAAATGTCAGCTTTCCTGAGATACCTAAATGACAAATGATTATGGCTTGGTAAAATCTCTCTCTCTCTCTCTCTCTCTCTCTCTCTCTCTCTCTCTCTCTCTCTCTCTCTCTTTCTTTTTACTGATTATTTTATTTATTTACATTTCAAATGTTATCCCCCTTCCAGGTTTCCCCTCTAAAAATGCCCTATCCCATTCCCCCTCAACCTGTTTCTCTGAGGAAGCTCCCCTACCTACTCACCCATTCCCACCTCACTGCCTTATCATTCCCCTATGCAGAGGCATTGAGTCTTCTCAGGGCCAAAGGCCTGCCTTCCTATTGATGCCACAAAACACAATCCTCTGCTACATAAGCAGCTGCATTCGAGTCCCTCCATGTGTATTCTTTGGTGGTTTAGTCCCTGGGAGCTCTGGGGGGGTGGTTAATATTGTTTTTCATAAGGAGTTGGAAACCCATTCAGCTCCTTCAGTCCTTCCCTAACTCTTCCATTTGTATCGCCATTCTCAGTCTGATGGTTGGCAGCAAGCATCTACATCTGCATTGGTTTACTTTGTCTTACAGGTGACAATTTATCATACATCCTAGTCAAGGCAGGAATGCAAGGCAGGAACCTGAGGGCTGGAACTGAAGCAAGGAACTGAGAGAAATGCAGCTTACTGGCATAGTCTCAGTTCAACCACCTTTGTTATACAGCACAGGTAGACCTGCATAGGGTTGGTGATGCCAACAGTGGGCTGGGTCCTCCTACATCAGTTAGCAATCAAGAAAATGCCACACAGACATAATCTGATAGAGACAATTCTTCAATTGTGGTTTCCTCTTTCCAAGTGTGTTAGGTTGATAACCAATTTTAGCCATCACAAAATAACAGCAACTTTTGTTATTTTTTATTAGATATTTTATTTACTTACATTTCAAATGTTATCCCCTTTCCTAGTTTCCCCTCCAAAAATCCCCTATCCCCTCCCCTCTCCCTCTGCTCCCTAACCCACCTACTCCCATTCCTGGTCCTGGCATTCCCCTATACTGGGGCATAGAACCTTCACAGGACCTAGGGCCTCTCCTCCAATTGATGACTGACTAGGCCATCCTCTACTACATATTCACCTAGAGCCACAAGTTCTACCATGTGTTTTCTTTGATTGGTGGTTTAGTTCCAAGGAGCTCTGGGGGTACTGGTTAGTTCATATTGATGTTCCTCCTATGAGGCTTCAAACCTCTTCAGCTCCTTGGGTACTTTATCTAGCTCTTTCATTGGGGACCTTGTGCTCTGTCCAATGGATGACTATGAACATCCACTTCTGTATTTGCCAGGCACTGGCAGAGCCCCTCAGGAGACAGCTATATCAGGCTCCTGTCAGCAAGCTCTTATTGGCATCTTCCATAGTGTCTGGGTTTGGTGATTGTTTATAGGCTAGATCCCCAAGTGGGGCAGTCTCTGAATGATGGTTCCTTCAGTCTCTGCTCTGAACTTTGTCTCTGTAACTCCTCCCATGGGTATTTTGTTCCCCACTTCGAAGAAGGATTCTGTGCTTCTGGGCAAATATCCACTTATCATGTATGTTCTTTTGTGACTGGGTTACCTCACTTAGGATGATAGCCTCCAGATCTATCCATTTGTCTAAGAATTTCATAAATTCCTTGCTTTTAGGAGCTGCATAGTATTCCATTGTGTAAATGCACCACATTTTCTGTATCCATTCCTGTACTGAGGGACATATAGGTTCTTCCCAGCTTCTAAGGCTGCTTTGAATATAGTGGAGCATGTGTCCTTATTACAAGTTGGAACATCTTCTGGGTATATGCCCAGAAGTGGTATTTCCAGATAATTGCTGGATCTTCTAGTAGGACTATGCCCAATTTTCTGAGAAACCACCAAACTTATTTCCAGAGTGGTTGTACCAACTTGCAGTCCAACAAGCAATGAAGGAGTGTTCCTCTTTTTCCTTCTTGCCAGCATCTGTTGTCATTCTGAGTTTCGTATCTTAGCAATTCTGACTAGTGTGAGGTGTAATGTCAGGGTTGTTTAGACTTGCATTTCCCTGATGATTGAGGATGTTTTACATTTTTTAGGTGCTTCTCAGCCATTCGGTATTTCTCAGTTGAGAATTTGTTGTTTAGCTCTGTACCACATTTTTAATAGGGTTGTTTGGTTTTCTGGAGTCCAACTTCTTGAGTTCTTTGTATATATTGGATATTAGCCCCATATCAGATTTAGGATTGGTAAAGATCTTTTCCCAAAGGTCTTTGGGTGCTGTCTTCTTTCCACTGGATGGTTTTAGCTCATTTCTCAAAGGTCAAGTGACCATAGGTGTGTGGGTTTATTTCTGGGTCTTCAGTTCTGTTCCATTGATCTACCTGCCTGTCACTGTTCCAGAACCATGTAGTTTTTATCACAATTACTCTGTAGTATAGCTTGAGGTCAGGGATGGTGATTCCACCAGACGTTCTTTTATATAACAGCAACTTTTAAATGAAAACAGTGGTAAACAGTTAATAAGCAATGAAGGAGTGTTTCTCTTTCTCCTCCTCGCCAGCATCTGCTGTCACCTGAGTTTTTGATCTTAGCCATTCTCATTGGTATAATGTGGAATCTCAGGATTGTTTTGATTTGCATTTCCCTGATGACTAAGAATGTTAAACATTTCTTTATGTACTTCTCAGCCATTCTGTATTCCACAGTTGAGAATTCTCTGTTTGGCCATTTTAAATAGGGTTATTTGGTTCTCTAGAGTCTAACTTCTTGAGTTCTTTGTATATATTGGATAGTAGCCCTTTATCAGATGTAGGATTGGTAAAGATCTTTTCCTAATTTGTTGGTTGCCACTTTGTTTTATTGACAGTCTTCTTTGCCTTACAAAAGCTTTGCAATTTTATAAGGTCCCATTTGTCAATTCTTGATCTTAGAGCATAAGCTATTGGTGTTCTGTTCAGGAAATTTTCCCCAGTGCCCATGTGCACTTCCCTACTTTCTTTTTTGTAAGTTTCAGTGTATCTGGTTTTATGTGGAGTTCCTTGATCAACTTGGACTTGAGCTTTGTACAAGGAGACAAGAATGGATCAATTTGCATTCTTCTGCATGCTAAGTACCAATTGTACCAGCACCATTTATTTAAAATGCTGTCTTTTCCACTGGATGGTTTTAGCTCCTTTGTCAAAGATCAAGTGACCATCAGTATGTGGATTCACTTCTGGGACTTCAATTCTATTCAGTTATTCTACCTGCCTGTCACTGTACCAATCCTATGCAGTTTTTATCACTATTGCTCTGTTGTGCAGCTTGAAGTTCTTGTCATACAGATCTTTCATTGTTTGGTTAGAATCACTCCAACATACTTTATGTTGTTTGTGACTATTTTAAAGGTTGTCGTTTCCCTAATTTCTTTCTGAGCCAGTTTATCCTTTGAGTATAGAAAGGCTACTGATTTGTTTGAGTTAATTTTATATCCAGTCACTTTGCTGAAGTTGTTTATCAGCTGTAGGAATTCTCTGGCAGAGTTTTGGGGGTCACTTAAGTATACTATCATATAATCTGCAACTAGTGATAGTTCGACTTCTTCCTTTACAATTTGTATCCATTTGACTGGTTTTGTTTGTTTGTTTGTTGTTTGTTTGTTTGTTGTTTTTGTTTGTTTGTTTTGGGGTTTTTGAGGGAGTTTCCTAATGCTCTATCTAGAACTTCAAATATATTTATTGAATAGATAGGAAAAGGGTGAGCAGTCTTGTCTAGTCCCTGATTTCAATGGAATTGCTTCAAGTTTCTCTCCATTTAGTTTGATGTTGGCTCCTGGTTTGCTTTATATTGCTTTTTACTATGTTTAGATATGGACCTTGAATTCCTGATATTTCCAAGACTTTTAACATGAATCAATGTTGAATTTTGCCAAATGCTTTTTAAGCATCTTATGTAATGATTATGTTGTTTGTTTTGTTTTGTTTTTGTTTGTTTTGTTTTGTTTTGTTTTGTTTTTTAGTTTCTTTAGGTAGTGAATTATATTTATGGATTTCCATATATTGAACCTTCCTTGTATCTCTGGGGTAAAGCTTACTTGACCATGTTGAATGATCATTTTGATGTGTTTTTGATTCATTTTGCCAGAATTTAATTGACTATTTTTGCATCAATATTCATAAGGGAAGTTGGTTTGAAGTTCTCTTTCTTTGTTGGGTCTGTGTGTGCTTTTGGTATTAGCATAATTGTGGCTTCATGGAATGAATTGGGTAGTGTTCCTTCTGTTTCTATTTTGTGGAATACTTTGAAGAGTGTTGATATTAGGTCTTCTTTGGAGATCTGATAGAATTCTGCCCTAAACCTCTGTGGTCCTGAGCTTTTTTGGGTTGGGATACTTTTAATGACTGCTTCTATTTCTTTGGGAGTTATGGTACTGTTTAGATGGCTTATCTGATCCTGATTTAACTTTGACATTTGGTATCTGTCTAGAAAATTGTCCATTTCATCCAGATTTTCCAGTTGTGTTGAATATAGGCTTTTGTAGTGGGATATGATGATTTTTAAAATTTTTTTCAGTTTCTGATGCTATATATCTCTTTTCATTTCTGATTTTGTTAATTTGGATACTGTTTCTGTGCCCTCTGGCTAGTCTGGCTAATAGTTCATGTATCTTGTTGATTTTCTCAAAGAACCTGCTTTGGATTTTGTTTATTCTTTGTATAACTCTTTTTGATTCTACCTGGTTGATTCCAGCCATGAGTTTTATTATTTCCTGCCATCTACTCCTCTTGGGCGTATTTGTTTCTTTTTGTTCTAGAGCTTTCAGGTGTGTTGTTAAACTGCTAGTGTATGCTTTCTCCGGTTTCTTTTTGGAGGCACTCAGACATACGAGATTTCCTCTTAGTACTGCTTTCATTGTTTCCCATAAATTTGGGTATGTTGTACCTTCATTTTCATTAAATTCTATATGGTCTTTAATTTCTTTCTTTATTTCTTCTTTTACCAAGTTGTAATTGAATAGAGCATTGTTCATCTTCCATGTGTTTGTGGACTTTCTGTTATTTTTGTTGCTGTTGAAGACCAGCCTTAATCTATCGTGATCTAATAGGAAGCATAGGGTTATTTAACTCTTCTTATATCTGTTGAGGTCTGTTTTGTGATCAATTATTTAGTCAATTTTGGAGAATGAGGTGCTAAGAAGAAGGCATATTCTTTTGATTTAGGGTAAAATGCTCTACAGATATCTATTAAATCCATTTGGTCCATAATTTTTATTAGATTCACTGTGCCTCTGTTTAGTTTATGTTTCCCTGATCTGTCCATTGATGAGAATGGTGTGTTGAAGTCCCCCACAATTATTGTGTGATGTGTAATGCGTGCTTTTAGCTTTAGTAAAATTTCTTTAATGAATATGGGTTCCCTTGCATTTGGAGCATAGATGTTCAGAATTGAGAGTCCTTCTTGGTAGATTTTCCCTTTGATGAATAAATAAGATGTGTCTTTTCTTATCTGTTTTGATAACTTGTGGTTGAAGGTTGATTTTATTTGATATTAGAATGGCTACTCCAGCTTGTTTCTTGGGACCATTTGCTTGAAAAGTTGTTTTCCAGCCTTTTACTTTGAGGTAGTGTCTGTCTTTGTCACTAAGGTGTGTTTCCTCTATGAAGAAAAATGCTGGGTCCTGTTTACATATACAGTCCGTTAGACTGTGTCTTTTTATTGGGGATATGAGTTCACTGATGTTAAGAGATATTAAGCAAAGTGATTATTGCCATTTTTTTGTTGTTGTTAGAGGTGGAATTGTGTCTGTGTGGCTACCTTTTTTCTGTTTGTTGAAAGATTACTTTCTTGCTTTTTCTAGGGTATAGTTTCCCTACTTATGTTGGGGTTTTCTATCTATTATCCTTTGTAGACCTAGATTTTTGTAAAGATATTCTGTAAATTTGGTTTTGTCATGGAATATTTTGGTTTCTCCATCTATAGTAATTGAGAGTTTTGCTGGGTTAGTAGTCTGAGCTGTCATTTGTGTTCTCTTAGGGTCCATATGAGATCTGCCCAGGATCTTATAGCTTTCATAGTCTCTGTTGAGAAGTATGTTGTAATTCTGATAAGTCTGCCTTTATATGTTACTTGACCTTTTTTCCCTTACTGCTTTTAATATTCTTTCTTTATTTAGTGCATTTGGTGTTTCGATTATTATGTGATGGGAGGAAATTTTTTTCTGGTAAAATCTATTTGGAGTTTTGTCGCCTTCTTGTATGTTCATGGGCACCTCTTTCTTTGGATTAGAGAAGTTTTCTTGTATAATTGTGTTACAGATATTTACTGGCCCTTTAAGTTGGGAATCTTCACTCTCTTCTATATCTATTATCCTCAGGTTTGGTCTTCTCATTGTGTCCTGGATTTCCTGGACGTTTTGGATTAGGAGATTTTTGCATTTTTCATTTTCTTTGACTGTTGTATCAATGTTTGCTATGGTATCTTCTGCACCTGGGATTCTCTCTTCTCTCTCTTGTATTCTGTTTGACATTCTTGTATCTATGACTCCTGATCTCTTTCTTAGGTTTTCTATCTCCAGTGTTCTCTCCCTTTGTGATTTCTTTATTGTTTCTATTTCCATTTGTAGATCTTGGATGGTTTTGTTCACTTCCTTCACCTGTTTAATTGTGTTTTCCTCTAAGTCTTTAAAGGATTTTTGTGTTTTCTCTTTAAGGTCTTCTACCTGTTTTCCTGTGTTCTCTTGTATTTATTTAAGGGAGTTATTTATGTCCCTCTTAAAGTCCTCTATCATCATCATGAGATGTGATTTTAAATCAGAGTCTTGCTTTTCTGATGTTTGGGGGTAATCAGGGCTTGCTGTGGTGGGTGAACTGGATTCTGATGATGCCATGTAGCCATGGTTTCTGTTGCTTATGTTCTTGCACTTGCCTTTCACCATCTGGTTATCTCTGGTGTTACCTGGTCTTGTACTCTATGACTGTGTCTTGTCTGTCCTGAAAGCCTGTGTATTAGAACTCCTGAGAGATCTCTTCTGCAGAAATTTAGGTATGGAGAGCTCTGGTATAGGGTCAGCTCTCAGGTACAGACAGAAACCAGAAGGATCCTGTCCCTACCTGATCTTTGGTTCCTGTGTCCTGATGGCTCTGGTAGGGTTCCTCTTGTGCCAGGGATTTGAAGAGAAGTGGTGGTCTTATCTATACTCACAGGTGTGTAGGCATTCCTGGGAGACCAGCTCTCTTCTGGCAGTATTTGTGTATGTAGCTCTATGGCAGAGGATCATCAGCTCTCGGTGGAGATAGGTAGTGGAACTCCAGTCCCAGACAGCTCCTCAGTGGTCCTACCTCCATTCACAGGCCTGTCCTTGGAGGCTCTCTCTCTCACTTTGCCATTAGGGTATGGAGCCCTGTGGCAGAGGACTGGTTCCAGGCACAGATGGAAACCAGAGGGCCAAGAATATATTTTTAAAACTATCATATGTATAAGTTAAGCCAAAAGATCAAAGCACTTCATCTGTGAGAGATGCTGCTGAGATGAGGGATGAGAAATTACCATAAGCAAGGAAAAGGCAGAAAATAAGCTGGAGAATAGTTTTCTTGCAGAATGATGGGGGAAGGCCTGACTGAAATTAATCAAGGAGCAGCTCAATGTTATAAAAACAACCAGAAAGTAGAACCAGATATGTTTAGCAAACACAGGAATAATGTCTTATATCCTACCATGTTACCAGTATTAAATGAAAATCCAAATCCCCTTTCATCAGTGATCTGGTAATTTTTTAGTGGGAGATTCTGAATTTAAACACTGGAGGAGGAAGCAAAGGGAAAGAGGTGGGGAGAGAATGATTTATTCTATACTTGTTATGGTACTGCTGTGGTTGTGATTTAATACAAGGAAAATTTCTAAGTAGTCGGCATTGGAAAGGGCTCAAGAGGTGAAATCTAGAGGAGACCAGGTACAAGTTCTCACCAGTCCTCTCCCAATGGCTTCACACATGATACCTTGGGGTCCTCTAGCCTCATATTGTGACATGTATAGAATATTGATCAGAAAAAAATGTCTGTAAGAGACTTGGTGCCCAAAGATTTTATTGTGGGCTGATTACAAATGTATGCTTGAAGACACACCAAAATTCTAGAATATACAAATACAAATCAAGCTTTCAGCATAAATCACATTGTAAAGACATACTAGGCATGACCAACCCCTTCTTATCAGTTAGTAAATAATAAGTCTCCCTTCATAAACCTAGTCCTAAGCATCAGAAAGATACCAAGCTTACAAGCAGGCTTTTCAAAGAATAGTAGTCTCATACCTGCTAGGTTTGTTTTTTTCAGCATACTAGTTGAAGGTAATTAGCTTTGTCTAGTGTCTCAACTTTTGTGTTTTCAGTTTTCTGGCTGTAGGTACTGTATACCCATTGAAAAGACCAGACAAGGAGTAAGGTAATTAGTAAACAGGCATGTGTAGTAAACTATCTCATCAGTGAGAAACTCACCAGGCCTAGAAACTATTCTGTGTTTCAGAATCACAGTCAAGATTTATGAACCTGGAAAGATGGTAACTAAAAGCAAGTAGAGTATCAACCAACAGTTATTTCACTCAAGTCTTAATAAGCCAGTTCAAGCTCCCTCCTTTTACATGGAATTCTAGGTCATTTAGCTGAATGCATGTTTGTCCTTCTGTTGGAAACAAGTCCAGATACACCTATGGGACATCAGGTCAAAATCAATCTGGCTGAGGTGCCACTTATACAGAGGATCTCCTTGCTCCAAAGTGAACTCTGTTCTACTGCTCCTTAGGAAAAACTATACTAGCTCATATATTAAAGCTGCAAATGTTTTTACTTATTTTTTATGGGCTAGAAGCTTACTGCTCCATTTGAATAATCCATGCATGTGTTAATTACAAACACTACTTGGTCATAATCACCTGATGGATGAGAAGGTCCAATGCTTTGGCTCATATGTTGGCATCTTAACAGAGCTGAAAAGGAAGCCAGTTACAAATACCTGTTAGATATGTGCATATGGTCTCTTCAGGGTCATGGCCTAGGGATCTATAGTTGGGGTTTTTTTGTTGTTTTTTGTTTGTTTGTTTGTTTTTACATTTAGATTTAGATGCCTGAAGGACTATTCAAAGTAGACACTTGCAAGCAGCTTCTGATACAATACCTGCATGAGTCCCAGAATATTTTTCTGCTATGTTCTATTGGAAAAAGACATCACTAGAATAGCTCCAATTCAGGAGGAGTAAAATTAAATTCTGCCTCTCAATAAGCTGAGTAGCAGTGAATTTGTTCTCATGCTTAACCTATTACAGTCACAATTTCCATAGTTCTACCTGAGGATTATTAACACTGGGTCCCCCTTGTCTTGCTCATACTTGCATTCTGTTCATAAAAAGATTGGTACTATTTTCCAAGAGAGGGGCACATTCTAATTCTCTAATGAAATGTCATGATGCTTTAATTAATTTCACTTCATACTCATAAGGTGCCTGATGTTTATTTTGCAAACTGAAGGGCTTCCAAGAATTTCTCTTGGATTGATATATGAGTAACAACAACAACAACAACAACAACAGCAGCAGCAGCAGCAGCAATAATAATAATAATAATAATTAATAATAAAATTTTGGACTATAAACAATGAGGTCAGAAAATAATATCTGTTTGCTAAGTGGATTGTGCAATTAATTTTATTTTCATAACTGATAACTTAAACTCTATATTGTAGGCTGTAATAGTAAAAGAGTTATCCATTTGCTTTAGGAAAGATAAAGTAATATTACTAGAAAGGGTATGACAAAGTCAAGAGTATTTAAGGAAGGGGTTGAAAACTATTCTAAATGCAGGGATATGGGTATAGTTCATCATCATAGGCTTTATTGTATGCTGGTTTAGGATTAAGATGAACACATTCATGATAGCATTCTTAGATATACTTTACCTGTTAAAAGTCTGATTTTCCTTCTTTTAGAATTAAATTTACAAATATCCTTTTAAACCATTGACAACACACACCAGGTGAGAGCTGGCTTGCAATTAGAAAAGAAACACAAGGGAATGGCCATTCCCTTCCAACATCCACTAAGCAGCCATTTGCTTAATAATAGCACATGCTGTGCATTTGAATTTTAAAAATCATCCTCATTTTCTTTACCTACAGCCTATATTAGTAGTAGCTTTTAATCACTTTAAAAATTCATAATGTTCTTCATTTCCCAATGGAAATACACTTCACAAGCTTTACTTGCAAACTGATGGAAACCGTGTAGTTTTCTCCTCTGGGTGGGGGCAATTTATCCTGTCCTCTTCTGGAACTAACCTGCAGGTGAAGTAGGCGGTGGTGCTCACCCTTGAGTCACAGTTTCGGCATCATGGGACGGATGCCACTTTCACTTTAAACTCTCAGCCACTGCTACTCCTAAACTTTGTTCAAGACTATAACATATTCCCTTATTAAAAAAGGCTGAGAAGTTTGAGTTTTTGTTGTTTTAATCCAAGACTAGACTCCAAGAGCTGCCATGAAAATTATCCTTTGCTTACATTCCTGAGCACCAGCAAGACTGACTGGCAGTCAGTTCCCCTATATACAAATATTCATTATAACGTGAATATTGAGAAGTACTCTTGATCAAAATTCTCAGTTTCTAGACTAAGAAAATTTACTTTGAAAATATGTTCACCTCACTTTCCTCTAGAGCCATCTTGGGACTATGGCAGCATCTGGCTCGGTCCTTACTGCATCACTGAACCCTTGCTCTGCCTTGGTCCTTACTGCATCCCTGAACCCTTGCTCTGCACTGCAATAAAGCTGCCTTGGCTGCCAGAGGCGCTTGTCACTGTGATAAAGTGACCCCACTCACATTCACCTGACAGCCTTCAGCCTTCAGCAAGCATTTTATATAAATCAGAGCAGAGTGTAATGAAGATAAATGGGGAAGTAAAGAAGGAAGCCTTTTATCCTGATGTTTACTTTAGCCTTTACACTTTAGAAATCAGCGCTGCCCACACACCTTCCTCCTGACTGATGTTTAATGGTGCAATTAATGAGGACCCTGGCCTTCTTCAGTGAAATGAAGCAGCCTCTGGGGTAAGGAAAAGAGGAACCCACCCATACCCTGTAAGGACACGATCATTCTTCATTTATTTTATTCTGTAGGTTAAAATGTAATATGTACGGGGAAGTGTCATAATGTTCCAGCTTCCTAGTGATAAGAGGACTGAGCTTTCCAAGTGAACCAGATTGAACAACTTACAACAACAAACAAATCAGGGTGAGCAATTAAATGTGTTTTAGTTTTTTGTTTTGTTTTGTTTTGTTTGTTTGTTTTTGTTTTTTTTTCTTTTGCTATACAAGGAAATATATTAGTAAAAGTATTTACTAGAGACATACACCAAAAATGGGATATGCATAAAAGTATTTTTTATTTATGCAGAATTTAAGTGAACTTTATATTTCTCATTTAATCATCTATTTTATAAGTGTTTGGGTATGTATTACAATTGGTATAGTTTCACTTAAAAATATCCAAATGGAGAAAGCATTTTATTGTTGTTCATGGATTGAGCAAAGCAGGGTCTTTCGTTATAATGGTCGCATGAAGACTTCCCTCCATATCACCTGTGGCCAACCCTCTTCACCCTCTGTCTTAGTCAGGGTTTCTATTCCTGGACAAACCATCATGACCAAGAACCAAGTTGGGGAGGAAAGGGTTTATTCAGCTTACACTTTCCACATTGCTGTTAATTACCAAAGGACGTCAGGACTGGAACTCAAGCAGGTCAGGAAGCAGGAGCTGATGCAGAAGCCATGGAGGGATGTTACTGGCTTGCTTCCTCTGGCTTGCTCAGCCTGCTCTCTTATAGAACCAAGACTACCAGCCCAGAGATGGCACCACCCACAAGGGGACCTTCCCCCCTTGATCACTAATTGAGAAAATGCCTTACAGCTGGATCTCATTGAGGCATTTCCCCAACTGAAGCTCCTTTCTCTGTGATAACTCCAGCCTGTGTCAAGTTGACACAAAACTAGCCGATACACCCTCCCAATGTCACTGCCCTATGTTCTGTTCTCTTGCTCTTTTCACACAGTTTTTACTTTATTTTTCTTGTAATTTCACATATACAAGAGAAAACCAGCAGTATTTGTCTTTCAGTTTCTTGAGTTTTCTCATTTCACTTTTTAAGTGAAGTTGAGAGAAATACTCTAAAATACAGGAGGGTTATAAGCATGTGTTGTTTTCTCTTACACCCTTAGTCAATATCTCTAGGACTGGCTGGTCTGTGAGTTCTAACTCACAGAATTTCACAAGTGTGTCCTGAATATTGGTACCATGATCATGGCATGATGCACTATACCAGAAAGACTTGTAAAGCTCTGTCCTGTTTTCATAATATTATTAGCTAATACTAACCTAACAAATGGATGCTGAGAAAGCAAAGAGGGAAATACAATACACAGAGAGGGTCAGAAATCCTAGTCAATCAAACTGGTGAAGCTTGAAGGAGGTAAATTTAAGACCTACATGGACATCAGAGAAGCAAGACCATCTGGAGGTTGACAGACATTGTTTTCATTCTGGTAAGAGGAGAAAAAAATTCTGATTGAGAATTTGTTATTTCGATCATCACTGAATCATAAAAGGACCCAATTCCAAGCCTCTAGCATTTATAATAACTTACACTAAATTTGAATCCTACTTCTTAAAATAAATGATTAATCAAATAAAAAGCATGCTGTTATATATTTTCCATATAATCTGTGTGTATATACATTAGAAATCATAACTGTCACCAGGCATGGTGGTGCACACCTTTAATCCCAGCACTTGGGAGGCAGAGGAAGGAAGATTTCTGAGTTCAAGGCAAGCCTGGTCTACAAAGTGAGTTCCAGGACAGCCAGGGCTACACAGAGAAACCCTGTCACGAAAAAACAAAAACAAAACCAAAATTAAAAAAAAAGAAAGAAAAAGTATAGAAAAACAAAAAGAAAGAAAGAAAGAAATCATAACTGTCTTGAATCAGCATTGCTGTGGAGATTCACATCAGATCCTCACAATTAAATCCCCTCTTGCAGAGAGGCAGGAGGCTCCTCAGGTTCATGAGACCACAGTGAGGCCTTCTCCAGACCTTCACAATGTCCAGCCTCTTGGCATTATCTAAAAGATGAGCAACTGAATGAAGTGAGACTTCCTAGTGGTAAAGATGTCTGTAGCCACCTATGCTCCTATAAGTAAACCCAGTAAACACACTGGTTCCTGGAGCTGGCATCGGACAGAACCCTTTCATTGGCTTGTTACTGCTTTTCATGTGCATATTAATATGTGTGTAGAAATACCTATGTATTATGTAAATAGATGTGGATTTTTATAAAGATATAAATGGATATAGAGATATGGGCACATGCACACACGCACACACACACACACACACACACACACACACAGACACACACACACGCACCTCCCTAACTAAGAATTATGGCATTTAACAAGTTATATTTATATTTATGTACTTTACAATTAGTATTGATGATGTTACAGAGAGAGACATTTTTTATATTCTACTCTCTAGATACTTTTGCTTTCAATTGGAATTGGAATTTTTTTTGTATTCAATTTACAAAATCTACTTGCTAAAAATTGACAGTTGACTAGGCTTCCTCTTTCATCATTTCTTAAGCCCTGTTTTACAGAGCATTATTTTCTTTCTTAGGCCAAACCCATCATTCATTTTCTTTCTTTTTTAAATAAAAATAAATGTCACTGGAAGAACTTTCAAGTAAAAAAATCCAAGCAACTCAATTAACTTAGCCACTCAAACAAGCACCTGGAAAGATCCAAAATCTGAATATCTCAATAAACCTTCTCCAGTTAGAATAGCCATTCTGCTGCCAAGGAGCTTTGCTTTAGGGTTTTCCACTTTTACTGTCAGTTACATTTATGTCCATTCATCTAACACACACACAAACACATACACACATGCAATAAAAATGCATAACAAAGTTAAAACTAGAAAAGCAATTATATTTATATTGTATCTTCTTTCATGGTCCCTGTGTCTTTTAGCTGTATCTATTTCTTCCTTATCATTTAACAATATACTTATTCTCCTATCTATGTGTCATAATATACCCATACATGCATTTGCTTATACATATATGTAACATATGAGTGTATGTGCATATTATATGCTAGTACTTTTATTTGAGGCAAAAGGCACATTTTTCTTTCTTTCAAAGATTGTATGATCTTGCTTAATATTAGACATTATAAATCCATCTATTTTCCTCAAAATTTTGTCACTTCATTCTCATTTCTTGCTGAATAAAATTACATTTTATATGTACTTATATTTTACATATGTAATGCATAACATATTTTCATCATCTATTTGTTTATTGATGAACAACTAAGTTGATTCTATTTTCTTGTCACAGTAAATAAAGCATCAATAAATATGAGGATACAAACATCTCTTTAGTAGATTCTGAAGTTTTTTGAGTATAGTCCCAGAGTCAAGTAGATGGGTCATATGGTAATTCCATTTTTAATTCTTTTGAGGTACCACCAAACTGATTTCCATAATGGCTGTGTTAATTTGCATCTCCACATCTGTGACTAAGGATTCTTCTTTCTCTCTATCTTCTCTAGCATTTCCTGTCAGGTTGAATAATGATAGTCTTTCTAACTTTGGTGAGATGGATCTCAGAGTGATTTTGATTTGCATTTCCCCAATGACTAGAGATGTTGAACACTTTTGTTTACCTTCTTTCCATTGATACTTGGAAAATTTTATGCAGTGTGTTTTGATCATAATTATCTGTTTTCTTCCAACTGTTCCCCAACTCACACCCCTTGTCCTTACCCACCCATGTTTATGTCATTAAAAATAATTCTTCAAAACTAATTTGTGCTGCCCATACATTCTTGGATATGTGGCTATACACTGGAGGATGGTCAACTTTCAGGAGCCTACACTCTTAGAGAAAACTCTCCTCCTCCCCGAACCCCATCTCTGTCTATGTCCGCATTCCCATAGTAGCTAAAAATTGCCAATGGCTCCTCTGCTTCAGGTGAGACTGTTTACCCAATGCTTTTCTCCTTGAAAGAACAGATTTTTGTACAAGCTCTCAGAACTTCTGTGTATTCAAGTGTGCAGCTGCCCTGCTATGTCCAGAAGATAATGTGTTCTTGTCAGCCAGCATCTCAGCTCTAACATTCTTTTGCGGTTGTTTTACCTGCATGTGTATCTGTGAACCATATACTTTCCTTTTGCCCACAGAGGTCAAAAGAGGGTTCTGTATCCCTTGCAACTGCAGTAACAAACAGTTGTGAACTGGCATGTGAAATCATGCCTTGGACCTCTGAAAGAATTGCAAGTGCTGTTAACCACGGAGCTATTTCTGTAGTCTACAACTTGCATCTTTCATGAAGAAAAATGTAAAAATTCTCAACAAAATATTTGCAAAATGATTGTATAAGCACATTAAGATGGGTATGTATTATGACCTGACTGAATGATCTTCATTAGAGAAAGCCATTGTTGGTTCATGACATATAAATCAATAAATGTAATACATCATATAAACAAACTTATGAACAGAAACCATTGACTCTGGAAAGATATTGGACAAAGCTCATCATGTCTTCATGATAAAAGTTTCGGAAACATTACAAAAGTAGAAGGTACTCAAAATAATAAATGTTATATATAAGTCTGTAGCTGACATTTCTTATAAATGGAAACAACAATGAAGACAAAAAATGGATCATTTCCTCTAAAATCAGGAACACGATGAGAATACTTCCTCTTTCCTCTCTCATTTGTTAGAGTGATTGATTACTTAACTATAGCAACTGGAAAAGAAAAACACAGAAACAGGAAAGGAGGAATCGATTTTTTTTATTTATAGATGACATGAATTGTCTTAAATATCAACTTTTATTGTATGTGTATGGGTGTTTTATTTGCAGATATGTCTTTAAGCCATATGTAACAGGAGTTACATACTGTTGTGAGCTGTCACATGTGTGCTGGGAACTAAATCTGGTCCTTTGCAAGACCTCCAAATACTCTTAAGTGTGTATCATCTCTCCATCCTTAATGATGATGATTGGCATTATTCTGAACATAAAATACCCTATATAATATACTTCAAAACTCTTAAACCTAATAAAAATAGTAAAGTTGCAGGGTAGAAAACATGTCTGTGTATGTAGGAGGTATGTATTAAAGTAGCCTTCTTATATGCTAACAGTCTGCTCACAGAGGAAGTAATTATGGAAAATTATTCCATTTACAATAATTCAAAAATATAAAAGACCCCTAAAATGAAAACATCAAGACATTGTAAAGAAACCAAAGAGACTAAACAATGTAAATTCTTGCCATGCTCCTGGAATAGCAGAATTCTTGTTTTAAAAATGCCTACATTACCAAATTAATCTATAGATTTAATGAAATATCAATCAAATATATGATTTATATATACCACAGATTTAGAAAAATAATATAAGAACTCATATGGAACCACAAAAGCCTAACCAGTGCAATCTTAATGATATAGAACACTGCTGAAGGAATTGCAATGCCCAACCTCTTTTTACTTTTATTTAAAATGTTACAGTTTTTAAATATAGCCCATGTTTTTAAGCATAATCACTTCTGGGGAAATATTTATGAGAATTCAATTAAAACAAGTACCATTTGTGCTATAACAATAGATATGTGAAAAGCAAGAGCTGTCAAATACCTCAACAGTGTTGATAAGAATGTAATAATAAGACATCAGCTAGAAAGTAACAAGACAAAAAAAGCACTAGAAGAAATAATCTGAAAACAACAACAGCAAAACTTTTGTGTATGCCAGTTAGCTTTATTAATTTAATATAAACTAGTTATAGGCAAAGAGAACCCTAACAGAATAATTTCTCCCATCTGATTGGCCTGTGTGGCATTTTCTTAATTGCCAGTTGATGGGAAGAGAGCCTATTTCACTATGGGTGGTGCTATCCTGTTGGCCTTGTGGTATGTGAGTAAAGTAGACGAGGAAGCCAGAAAGAACAAGCCAGTAAGCAGCATTCCTCTGTAATTTCTGCTTAAGTCGCTGCCTTCAGGCTCCTGCTCTTGCTCTGGCTTCCCTTGATGATAGACTGTAGCTTATAAGTTGAAATAAAGCCTGCTGTCTCCCAGCTTGCTTTTGATTGTGATGTTAAGCACAGAAGCAGAAAGTGAACTAATACACTGTGTCTTCAGAGGCCTATCAAACTATTTAGTGAGCTTACTTAATCTTATGGATTTAAATGAATAAACTCAGTTTTTAAAGGATATTTTGTAATTCTAACAAAACATCATAAACATAGCTCATACTCTACATATGATACTTTAGAGGAATTTTTATTGGATACTTGTGAGAGAAGGGATACATATACACTCACATCTACACATTACTAAGATGAACATTTTCAAATCTAATGAGCTTAATACTTTGTTTTTAAAGAAAAATATCTTCAGCTGCTTTAAATAAGCTTCTTGTAAGTAAGACAATCCACTAACCTATTTCTGATAGCCTCCCAGTATCTGTTATGAGGCATAAAGCTCGTTCCTTTTCTTCTTATTTGATATTTTATGTATTTACATTTCAATGTTATGCCTTTCTTGGTTTCCCCTCTGGAACTCTCTATCCCCCTGCCCCTGCTTCTGTGAGGGTGCTCCCCCTCCCACCCACCCACTCCCACCTAACTGCCCTGGCATTCCTCTCTACTGGGGAATTGAGCCTTCACATGACCAAGGGCTTCTCCTCCTATTTATGCCAGACAATGCCATCCTCTGCTACATATGAGGCTGGAGCTATGGGTCCCTCCATGTGTACTCTTTGTTGGAGGTTTGGTCCCTGTGAGCTCTGGGGTTTCTGATTGGTTGATATTGTTGTTCTTCCTATGGGGTTGCAAACCCTTTCAACTCCTTCAGTCCTTTCTCTAACTCCTCCATTGGATCTTTGTGCTTAGTCCAACGGTTGGCTGTGAGCATCCACCTTAGTATTTGTCAGGCTCTGGCAAAACAGAGACAGTTATAATATTGCAGTCTTAGAAGCAGAAGTTTTTCATGTGTAGGTGTTACCTTACCTTGTGTTTAAGGTTTTATAAAATTACATTCAAAATGATAAGGAGAGTATGAAACTAAGTAATACTAAGTTTCTAAGTATCTAACTGAGTAATACTTTATTTGATTGAAAACTCAAAATCCATTGGAGATTTCCACAGTTTCACACTACTAAGGATTCTAACTAGTTATACTAAAAGAAACAAAGTTCCTTATATCTGGCAGCTGGCTGTTGAAATGTCATCGTCAACCAGGTCAGCATGCTTTACAACTTGTTAGAAAATCTTGCTGCTGCTTAGCCACGTTTTTCTGTCTCAAAATTCCATAGGCAACTAGCCAGAGCAATTAGGTAAATTCTGGTGAGCTGGGATTGACCCTTTTGGGTATTTTGAAACATGTCTAAGTGCCTGTCAAAGTGTATCAGTGGACTCTGTAGTTACAGATAAAGTGTTGCCTTTGGCAATGCTCCCCATGCTTAAGAACTGGCAGCAAAGTACCACTTATCTCTCAATAAATCTTGCCAGTAGAAAAGTTATTGAAGGAGATGGCAAAGTGATGTTCAGAAGCCTACTACGCAACTATATATCATAAATACCTCTGTATTTATGTTACTCTGTGCAACTCTTACATTTATTAAAGTTAGATCCACATAGAGTTAGTACTTCATATGTGATGCAAATAATAGAGAAAATTATTAGTAATTATGTAGAATATTTTGAAAACTCTCAATAAAGTTCATTGAAATTGCATAAGGCATTCAATAAATGACACAACAATAAAACTATGCATACTTTACAATCTATACAGAAACTCATTATGACATGTTTTATTTCATTTCATTATGAAAACTGAAAATATTTACAGCCATTACAATTATATGCCTGATATAATCTGCCCTTAATCAAATTTAGTTAAAAATTATGTGGTACATACCTATATGCCTTAAAATATACTTTAAATAATCATTAATTATTCATTTTACAAAATTTAAAATATATTGAATGGTATGAAGAAACAAAATATGTTACTCCCAACAAAATGATAAAAGAAAATAAAAAAGTAGTTACTAGAAGTAAGTGCTTTTTATTAGGAAAAAGAAGAAATATAAGAAATCAGGAATACATTCTAACATATAAGAATTTAAAATGCAGAGAATAATAGGCATGTAACAGCAGAAGTATTTAGCAAAGGACACTTTCATAAGATAGAGAGTATGCAATCAGTAAATAATTTATTATAAGAAAAAGATTGTGGTGCTGAGAAAATAACAGTAACATTGCTAAATATATAAGCAAACTAATTTTGAAAATGGGAGACAAGTAAGTAGTATCAAGAAAGGAAACAATTGAGCACAGATCCCAAATTGTAAAGAGAAAAAAAGCAATAAATGAATAAGATGGACATTTTAATCCTGTACAATTGGAAACAAGGAGGACATGGACAGAAACACTGAAGGGTACACATTAAAAGCACAGTGTAGAGGAAGGTTGTGTGAACAGAGACTGCAAGGGTGAAACAGAGGCTTGCTGTTTAAAGACATTCTAAAGAGTATTCCCCAAGTCCATGGCAATACAACAACAAAAGGATGTCTTTTCAATAAGTAGTTTGAATTTCACGGACATAACTAAAGAGGATCAACATAAATTATAACCCTCACTTCATCTTACATATAAATATTAACATTAGGACCTAGGTAAAACATTAAGGACTATATTGAATGTCAAGGTCTAGGTAAAATGTTAAGGTCTAGATAAAATATTAAGGTATTAATAAGAAATTTACTCATGTTTCTGCTATTACTAGTAAACTCTCTAATGCCAAATTGATTGCATATTCTGTTACGTTCTATGCACTTGGAAAATCAATAGATCTGCTTTGTATAGTTGATCCATAAAAAGCTTAAACCTAAACCAAACATCCAACAGCATTTTCTGCACCTACATATGAGCTTTTATGGTTTAAGTTGCCCCTGTGATAAACTATAACATAAGAAAGACACCTGCACCAACATAAGAAACTACTTGGTATGAAACTTCCATTTTGACTAGTGGTAAAGTAGAGTTTAATTCCCAAGACCTCCTTGGGGACTGACAACCTGATTGGCAGAAAGAGGAATGTACTTGGGTAACTGATGTCATCCTGATTGGCTAGTTAAGACATGAATGTTACAGAAGGCAAGTCCCCTGCCACAATTGAATACCCTAACCAATGGAAACAGGTTAATTGTACAACAAAGATATTGTTGTACAAAAACAAATCCTCTATCCCTAAATCCTGATTGGTAAAATAGCTTGGCACAGATGTTTGTCGATTGGGGGCTTAAAAATCCTGTAGGTTCTTAACTCAACGTCATGTTTCAGTTCCCAAATCTGGACTGTGGCCCTGGTTGACTAGTCCTGGGACATATGCTCAATTAACTATCCCTGTCTCATTAAGATCAATGTTCTTATGGTTTGTGAGGTGATTCCTAGACCCCAACAATTAAATTTACTTTATAATAATCTTCTGGTAAAAATAAAAATGTATAAAATTTCTAATATGATATTAGATAAAATTTTCATTGGACATAAAAATTATAAACAATGAAATAAATTTAATTGACAAAGTAAATTTCAGAATGGATGAAATTGTTCTTCAGGGTACACTATAAAGACAATGAAAGGCATACCCCATATTGGGATAAAATAATTTCATACTAGCTAATAATAATTAGCTAATAATTTCACTTTTAGCTAATAAGAAACATATAAAAAGGCTCCTTATATCTCAATATCAAAAATGATCAGCTTGAGCAGGTATTTTAAGATTGTTTACACAATAAGATAAACAAGTATCTTGACGCAACAAAATAATATTACTCAAAAAAAAGCATGAATTACCAAAACCTGAAATAGAATTGATAATTCTAACCACTGTTTTGTTAAGTGAAAAACAAAATTAAAAACCAGATATAAACTGCCATATTCTATAGGTTCCACTTATATGAAATTCTGAACGAAGATTATAGTGATGGAAGATGGATTAGAAGTATGCATTATTCCAAATGGCTGAGAAACATCTGAAAAAATGTTCAACATCCCTAATCATCAGAGAAATGCAAATCAAAACAACAATGAGATTCCACCTCACACCAGTAAGAATGGCTAAGATCAAAAATTCAGGTGACAGCAGATGCTGGCGAGGATGTGGAGAAAGAGGAACACTCCTCCATTGCTGGTGGAATTGCAAGCTTGTACAACCACTCTGGAAGTCAGTCTGGCGTTTTCTCAGAAAATTGGACATAGTACTACCGAAAGATCCTGCAATACCTCTCCTGGGCATATACCCAGAAGATGTTCCAACTGGTAAAAAGGACACATGTTCATAGCAGCCTTATTTATAATAGCCAGAAACTGGAAAGAACCCAAATGTCCCTCAACAGAGGAATGGATACAAAAAATGTGGTACATTTACACAATGGAGTACTATTCTGCTATTAAAAAAATGAATTTATGAAATTCTTGGGCAAATAGATGAATCTGGAGGATATAATCCTTAGTGAGGTAACCCAATCACAAAAGAAGTCATTGGATATGCGCTCACTGATAAATGGATATTAGCCCAGAAACTTAGAATACCCAAGATAAAATTTACAAAACACAAGAAAATCAAGAAGGAAGACCAGCGTGTGGATACTTCATTCCTGCTTTGAATAGGAAACAAAATACCCATGAAAGGAGTTACAAAGACAAAGTTTAGAGCTAAGATGAAAGGATGGGCCATACAGAGGCTACTCTACCAGGGGGGATCCATCCCCTAATCAGTCACTAAACTCAGACACTATTGCATAGGACAGCAAGTGTCTACTTAAGGGACCCTGATAAAGCTGTCTCATACAGAAGTGGATGCTCACAGTCATCTATATGATGGAACACAGGGCCCACAATGGAGAAGCTAGAGATAGAACCCCAGGAGCTGAAGGGGTCTGCAACCCTAGAAGAGGAACAACAATATGAACTAACCAGAACCCTCAGAAGTCATGTCTCTAGCTCCACATGTAGCAGAAGATGGCCTAGTCGGCCATCATTGGGAGGAGAGGCCCCTTGGTATTGCAATCTTTATATACCCCAATACAGGGGAACGCCAGGGCCAAGAAGTGGGAGTGGGTGGGCAGGGGAGCAGGGAGGGAACTTTCAGAATAGCATTTGAAATGTAAATTAAGAAAATATCTAATAAAAATATTGGAAAAAAAAAGTAGGCATGTAGAACTGATGGACAGAAACTTACATTTACAAAATGAGATTGTACCATGAAATTATTTGGGTGGCAGCAAAATGGGTATATGATGCTGTCAACATATACTACATGTTTCAAATAGTGAATGAAGTTTATATCTTCCTGCCATTGTATTTATAAAAGTTATACATACTGTTAATGATTTAGTTTATAGCAATTAAAATGCACCAAGAAAAAAAAATAACCTTTATTATTTTTTTCACCTGCAAAAAAGTGGCTGTAACTCTTCAATAACATTAAACTGAAATATTGAATATGGCTGGGCCCATGTAGTGGTATATTATTGGGTGGGCCAAGAACATGAGGGTGCTTCATTTGCATACTCTGGAGCATCCGGATACAGGGAAAGGAATCTTATAAGGTCATATAAAGAGGAACAGCCTAGGTTTCAGACCCAGCCATTGGATAAAGAGCAACCAGCCCTAGTAACCCTGGAGAAGTATGAGCTTATAACTTTTCTACATTTACCAGGCATTTCCACAACTGAGGAAGCCTTTCTGCTAGAGACTGTTGGTCCCAGATCAAGGTAGGGGAACAGCCAAACTCCTGACACTTTCAGGATAAGGAAATCTGGGATTTTAGGGATATTTCAAACCTTTTTAGCTCCAGGTCAGCCCTGCAAATATCCACTCTTAGATATATGTCTCATGATGGTTTCGCTTCTGTTTGTATATTGCTGTTAAGTTTTAGATTTGCTGCATATGTTCCTTTGCTCAACCTAACACAAAGCATTCTTTACTATACTTTTCATCCATATCTCACAGGATTTCCCTTTATTCTTACATCTTCTACCCATTCTCTTATTTATATCCTGATCATCTTTGTATCTTATAATTATAACTATTCACAAATTTAACACTCTCTAAAATCTAGGGATATCAGTAATAGCAAAACTTACTTTACCTACTTTTGTACTTTTAGAAATTAGTCTAGTATTTATCTCTACCCTTTCCCATCTTCCTTCCTTCTCAGCACTAATCTTATTAAGTAAAATCTCAAAATACACCATGTTCTCTTGGTTGTTTATCCTTTAACAGTTATTGAAGTCAAAGGGGTTGCTGGTAATTGAGAACTGCAACACTTGCATTCTGGTAAAATCCAGCACCCATGGTTGTTCTCACAGCTCTTTCAGGAACTGATATGTCCTCTTCATACAATACCTTGGACCATTATGGTTTCTAATACTACAACACTGTCTCATCTTGGGGCAGAAGTATTTTTCCATGCTAGTGCAACATCTCTGCTCTGCTTGACTGAGCAGCAATTTCAAGATTTTGCTGTTTTAGAACATGTATCAGAACTCAATAGACAATGTAGTTAGTTGCCTCATGGAGATCAGTTGCATAAACATTCACCAGGACCTGCAATAGACACTGTTAAAGGGAGAAATAAGTTTGAAGTGTACTAACCTACTGACCCATCTTTTGAAACATGTAACTTTGGGAGGTGAAGAGATGGCTCAGTGATTGAGAGCACTTAACTGTTCTTCCAGAGGCCCCAGGCTTCTTTATAAGAGCCAATACTATAGAGTTTACAACTGCCGACAACTTCAGTTCCAGGAAATCAGCATTCTTCAACCTCTGTAAGCATCTGCATTCATGTCAGGCACATCAACTCTTACAGGCAAAACACTAATCAGGCAGATAGATAGATAGATAGATAGATAGATAGATAGATAGATAGATAGATAGATAGATTTAAGTCTATCTTACTTGGTTTGTCATTGTTGGTTTTATTTCATTTTATTTTATTTTTTCTTAAATCACTCTAATGTGTAGATTAAAGAGTATGAGCTGGAACTGGAACTGGAGAAATCCACAAAGTCTTCATAGTATGGTGTCATAGCTTAGTAATGGCAATAAACCCAACATTCCAGAGTAATTGGTTTAAAAAACTAATCAAATTAATACAAAATGAAATAGAATGTTATTTTATGTGTTTGTAGAGATATCAAGGAGGCTGTATAACCATGCCCAAGTTTATGAAAATTTTTGGTAATGAGATATAAATTAGAGTATAGAGATTTGGTTGTTTGATTGTAAAACCTCTAGAGCAGTGGTTCTCAAACTTCTCAATGATGTGACCCTTTAATCTTTAATCGTGTTGTGGTGACCCCCAGCTATTATTTTCATTGCTATTCCATAACTATAATTGTGCTACTTTTATGAATAGTAATGTAAATATTTGTGTTTTCTGATGGTTTTACAGAACCCAATAAAGGCTCATTTGACACCATCAAAGGGGACAAAAACCACAGGTTGAAAACTGCTGCTCTAGAAGAATCTGCTTGGTGGAAAGAGTGACCAGTTACTCAAGTCTCCCAGTTACCATATTTCACCACTGAGGAAAGTGAGACACCCTGACCATCTTACCCAGTAGCTCTATTTTCTTTACATTTGTACATAAATACATCCTTTATTCAGATGCTAATGTAATGATATAACTACACTTTCTGCTTGGTTTCTAGATGAATCTATATTTCATGGTCATTTTATCAATTAGCTGTTATGAAGATATAAAACACAATTTCTATAAAGAACTCATACCAAAACTCAGATGATTATTATACCGCCCCAGTTATTATAAATTTAGTATATTTGTTCAGTAACAATAATTATGTATCAGGCATCATTACAAATGATGGAGATTACAATGGAGTAAGATGATATCCTAGTCATGGTACTAAGGAGGGGATTATAAACATGTCATGAAGAGTCAACTTAGAGGAACACTGCAAAGCACTTCCATGATTAATTCTTCACATCACAGTATTTTACTCACAATGGGTATTAGATGTTTTACTATGGTTACTTAAAGAAAGTTAAAATATTTGTAAGGATTAGGAATATTATTATATTTAAGAAAACTATAGTTAGCATTGAACTGTAAAACTTGACCTACTCTAACATTTATTCCAAATGCAATATGTATATGCATATAGCAAATAATGAATTTATATTTTATTCCAAATATATGTGAGCCAAGAAACATGCTATAAATAGAGTGATAATTATCACATTGCACCAATTTAAATTCAGAACACTTACTGAAGTGCTTTCACAGCTTCAAAGCTGTGTTTAGGGATGAAACACCTAAGGAAAATGTTGCGGAGTATAGCTGTACTGGGTCTTATTCCTTAGTCTTGCTGTGCTATAGATAGATTGTAGAAGTGTTTGCAAATAGAAAAGCTGCTATGCCATGCTGATTTTGCCAGAAAATAAGGTTCATTTTAACCAAGCATTCCTTTAGTCCAGGGAAAACACAGGTGTCAAGAGATTACATTGCTAATATATCTACTAAAGTCACAGGTTTCTACTACTCTGGGTCAGGTGAAAATACTCCATCTGCAACTATAGGAAATCAATAAAAAATATCCTGGAGGAACTCATAAGTCACCAGCCAATTCTTGTTCACTTTCCTAAATATCCTTCATAGTTTAGCATTCAGCATCATTGAAGCAAGCAAGATTATTGAGTAAGTGGTGAGCTGTTTTATGAAACTTACAAGGCAGAAGAGAGAAGGAAAGAACTTATTTCTCCTTTATGTCTAAAGGGGGAAATATACAGGATTCGTTTCTAAGATCTGACTGAGAGTATTAAACATCTTTAAAACTTTTTTTTTCCTCCTTCAATTCTAGGCCCCTCCCAAAGTAAAGAAAAATGTTGTGTTCTCTGTGAGATCACAGGTTGTTTTCTGTTTTTTTCAAGTGACAGAAAAGAGTTAACATGTGACAACTCAGGGGATATTACATCTAAACAGTAACATATTATCTTGTCAAAAATTTAGAGGACAAGCCAGTAGTCAAAAGTGCCTCCCAAATTGGAATTCAAGTGAACTGATTGAAAGGATAATACAAAATCTAGATCGAGAGCTGGCGATAAATAAAAGAAAAGACTGCTCAAGAGTCAGTGTTTTCTGTAAGGTTCTAGTATTAAATACTACATTGGCAGCCATACACTCTCTGTTACAACTTATCAACTATTATCTTTGTATAAAAGACCTACAGACATGTGGAGCGGTGAACTCTGCACATTCAGCTTGGTCCCCATTTGATCACAGACCTTGAACCCAAGAGACCTGGTGGGGATGGGGTCAACTTCCACGTTCATGGGATGGTAGGAGTTCAACCACCCCTCCTGGGCCCCTGGCTCCTATTGCAGCTACAGCCTCCCACAGCCCTCCACTCTACCAGAGAGGTGTGTGGCCATCAGTCCTGTAGGAGCAGCACCAAGCCTTCCCACATGCAAATAAGGTCTCCCCAAAGCTCTCACAGCAAGCCAATGAGAAGTAGAAGTAGAACCCCAGTGGTTCTCAACTTTCTTTTTTTCCAATTTTTATTAGATATTTTCTTCATTTACATTTCAAATGCTATCCCGAAAGTCCCCTATGCCCTTCTCATTCCCCACACTGCTCCCCTACCCGCCCACTTCCACTTCTTGGCCATGGCGTTCCCCTATACTGGGGCATATAAAGTTTGCATGACCAAGGGGCCTCTCTTCCCAATGATAGCCAACTAGGCCATCTTCTGCTACATATGCAGCTAGAGACACAAGCTCTGGGGTTACTGGTTAGTTCATATTGTTCTTCTACCTATAGGGTTGGAGACCCCTTCAACTCCTTGGGTACTTGCAAACTTTTAATACAGTTCCTCCTGTTGTGGTGATCCCCCTCAACTATATGATTATTTTTGTTGCTACTTCAAAACTCCTCTACTGTTATGAGTTGTAATGTAAATATCTGTTATCTAATGGTCTTAGGTAACCCCTAAAAGGTTGAGAAGCTCTGCTTCAGCCAAATGACCAAGGGGTGACAGTCTCTGTAAGAAATCTTGATAAACTTCTTATATAAGAGTATGCCAGCAGGCTCCAATTTATGTAACCATTTCCAGAGGCTTCACTATGTACAGACTCAAAAAAGAAAAAAAAAATGCAAAGAAATCTCATCTTCAATAAGCGTGAGATGTCCTACTGGAAGGCTCAGGAATTCCTGCAGATTGACTTCCTTCCCTCCGTCATTGTATTATGTTCATTTGTGATAGGTAACTGGAAGTGAGTTAAGTGCTTTTAAAATATTTGTTATGTTTCTTTACAAAGCAGCCATTGCATTACATCATGAATCAAATGTGTCTCTAGATATGGATTAATTCTAAGTTGGACTGCTGATACCAACTTGCAACTGCTTAGATTTATTTCATCCAGTTTGGTGACCCACAAGGTTTTGTGCATTGTTATTTGGATTCCTTATTTTATTCCCTTATTTCTTTATCTTTAGACACGGGTTTCCCATAACCAGATTCAGAAATTACAGTCTATCAAAATCTCTCAGAATAAAATTCTGTGCACTCTCCTTACAAAGTTATGAGAATTTTTAAATAAAACCTACTCAATTCCATCAGCTCTTTCCAATAATAATTAAAATATTTTCATGTTGCTCATTGTCTAGTACTATGTTAGTCATACATATTTTGTTTTTCACAGCTTTAGGAAAATTTTCATTATAAAAAAGTAATTTAGCCTAATTTCAAAGACTTAATTTTGGAAGTAAGTAAGCCAGTATTTTCTTTATGCATAACACTTAGAAGTCATCTTATAGAAAGTATAAACTTAAGGATGGACAGGTGCTAGGAGAGGTAGACAGGACAGGATAAAAGGAGCAAGGGGGTGATTCTAACAACAAGCAGCTCAGCCTCTTGGTCTCTGATTCAGTGGTAAAGATTCCAGAGAAAACAGTAAATGGATGGAAGAATAGCCCCCCCCCCCCCCCCAGTGCTAACAACCATGGGAAATTAAAAGATAGGAGGACATGTATAATTTAGCCTGGCTGACAAATTACCATTCATTCCAGTCTATAAGCACACTGCTTTGGCCAGAAAACAATTAAAGTGCCAGCTAAGCTTTTAATTCAAAGGGCATTAGAAAGATCAGAAGAAGAAAACAACTGTTCTTAAATTCTTTTATTTAGAGTTCTAAAAACATCTTGAATTAAACAGAAAGAACGGCTCGTTGACTTTCAACTGTGCTTACAGCTTGTTTCTCATAGATGAAGAGAAATAGAATGTGAAGAGAGATGGGAACAACTTTTCAGGCTCCACAAACTATTACAATCCACAAGTCGTGTCTATTATTACTTGGTCCAAATTTTAAGAATATTAGGAGTCCAGTTGCAGTTCAGATTGATCAGGGTCAAGTATCACTGAACTTAGGTTATTTATTTTTTAAATGCTACATAGAGATTAGTAGTTCTTAATATATAATTAAGATTCAATAAGTGGTTCATGTTATACAAGAGCACATCTGGAGTCTCAGAAATATGTTAATTTGTTCCTGATCTCAAGCAGCTTCCCCAAGAATGTAAAAATTTAATTTATTGTAGATTATTTGGACTTCTTTCCAGGATTTATTTTCTCAGCCTGGGGAGGTTGAATATGAACCTCAAGTGGATGAACAAGAGTAGCCATCTAGAGAATCATTATTTTTTCTAATAGGAAATTTATGAGGTTATGTTTTTATCCCAAATACATGAATGTGTACATAATGGAGGGGGTATGTATTTTTCTAAAATCAAGGATTCCTTGAAGGTATTTTAAAGAAAGAAAATAAAGGTAAGGTAGGTTTATTTATTGAAATTTCTTAAGCAAAGTTCAGTTTCCACATTTTTAATAAATTCTCAGTCATTTAAACATATATTACTCATATATGTATTTATGTGTAAATACAGCTTTGTATGCTGGTAATGCACATCTGTGCTAATAGCTACTTATTTTTAACACTGTAGGCATTCTGTGAACCTTTCTACACTTAATTGTAATTCTATGTGTAGGACACTGAGGGGTCATCTGTTCTCATGTACCTTGCAGCAAAATAATATGTGCTGAATCATGAACTTAGCTATGATGAGGACAAGTCACAATGACACTTGCTGAAGGGTCACTACATGTGATTAATTCTAACATAAGCATAGAAGACTCATGGCTAAAACCAAGCAGTAACTGAACCACCATGGTGTTTAGGTGATGTTTTATAGTCAGATGCCTATTCCATACATGCCAGCACACACTGCTAGTTAACAACACATACATTGCAAGAGGCATTTTATCCACTAAGTAGAAATTTTAATGATCATATAGAAATATCTGTTTGTTTTAAAGAAAAAAAATATGTTTTATTTGAGCAATCCAACCAAGAAACATGTTAATAGCCACAGGACAATGCTTAGGGGGAAATGGAAATATTTTGTGCTCTGAATCATGAGTTTTCCTTTCAATAGTCTAATTTAATTTTCAGGAGAGAATGTTGATTTTGACTGCCTTCCAAGACATTCTTCATTCCTTCTCTCTCATCTCCAAGAATCCTTCTGCACAGAGTGGTTAGCAGGAAGCATTTGTTTACTGGTAAGTTGAATTTTAAAGCATTTTAACATCCTCCTTTTAATTTTCCCAATATGTATGTGAAGGGAAAGAATGGATCAATAGGGGTGCTGCTTAGGTGTCTCCATGAAGGAGGCAGAGGCAGAGGACAAGAGAATGAGCACAGTTCTCTATGTGAGGTACATATTCTCTAGGGGTGAATTACCCAGGCATTGACTACACCACTGTGGGCTGCAATACAGTTCCCAAGGAACACAAAACACAGAGAGTCAGTTCCGGAGCCACATGATTCCCAAAGAGATGAGGACTGCGGCCAACAGCTCCAGCTGTACATTCTTATTTTGAACTACCTGGAACCATCCTAAACGATTTCCTGTGTCCTTAAGTCCTTCTTTACCCAGTAACCACTTCTGTGACCAGCAGCAGCTTGTGGACAATGTGAGAAGTTCCATCTTCTTCAGCTTTCTTTATTTAAGAGTGATAGTGCAGCTATCATTCTCTCTCTCTTAAAAGTCTGATTGAATTCTGTGATGAAGATGTTTGTATTAGAAACAGCCCTTAGAGAAGGTTCTTAGGTACAGTCAGGGCTGCCCAGATTGGGGTTTTCTGGAGTAAATTGTAGTGAGAAAGAGAGCATTTGCACTTGGCATTTTATAGTTTTTCAATCTGAGAGCTCACATTCATTAGACTCCAGTCTTCGATCTATACTTCTTATTCTTTAAAAACCTATAACAGTCAGCACCATCTCTTTTTTGCATATGGTCAATTCTGACACGTGTTCAGTTACCTCATCAGTTTGACACTGATTTTCTGGGCTATTTCTATTTCATTTAATCTTTGTATGGAAATTTTTAGTTTTTTTTTCATCTTATATATGTTAATTGTTATACCTCTATCATTATTACTACTCTGCTTCTGTTAAATACAATTTACTTTATTTTTAGCTTTCAAAGAAGACAATATGACTACCAGCTTAAATATGTTCAACTTCTCGGTGTAACTATCAGCCCCTTCCTGACCACTGCTCACGCTATCATTTCTAAACACATTTTTATAAACTGTTGTGTGCTGATATGCTGTTTTCATTTCCATTAGAATTTCTCCTTTTGACAGTTTGTGTATCCATGAGTGAGTTATTATGTTTTCAAATATTTATGGATTTTTGATATGTCAATTTGTTATTGATTATTAATTTAATTCTGTTTGATTAAAGAATATAGTTAATTATTTTAAATTCATAAAGTTCTAAATATGATATAACAAGCAATCTAGCTTCCAAAGGTTCCATTTTTAATGGAAAACAATTAGTATTCTGCTGCTCTATAGAAGGATGTATTATAAATACCAATTACATCAAGCTATTGACATTGGTATTCAAAGCTTCTGTGTCCTTATTGATTTTCTGCATACTTGCTATATCAGTATTGAGCCCTAAAAACTCTGAGAATAATTGTCAATTTCTCTGTTTTACCTACCAGTTCTATTAGTCAGTTCATAAACTTTAAATCACTGATACTGGTACACCACCATCTAGATGTGTAATAATAGTTTTGGGTACACTAAAGGTTTTAACATTAAGAAGTGATGTTTCCTTCTACACAGCATTCTTTTCTCTGAAATCTAAATTTCTTTTTTTTTTTTCTTTATTTTTTGTTTTCCAATATTTATTAGATATTTTCTTCATTTACATTTCAAGTGTTATCCAGTAAGTTCCCTATACCCTCCCCCATCCCCGCCCTGTTCCCCTACCCACCTTCTCCCACATCTTGACCTGGCGTTCCCCTGTACTGGGGCATATAAAGTCTGCATGACCAAGGGGCCTCTCTTTCCAATGATGGCCAACTAGGCCATCTTCTTCTATATATGCAGCTAGAGACACGAGCTCTGGGGGTACTGGTTAGTTCATGTTATTCTCCCGCCTATAGGGTTGAAGACCCCTTCAGCTCCTTGGGTACTTTCTCTAGCTCCTTCTTTGGGAGTCCTCTGTTCCATCTAATAGCTGACTGTGAGCATACACTTCTGTGTTTGCCAGGCACTGGTATAGTCTCCCACGAGACAGATATATCAGGACCTTTAGGCACTATCTTGCTGGCATATGCAATAGTGTCTATGTTTGGTGGCTGATTATGGGATGGATCCCCTGCAGCCGCAGTCACTGGTTGGTCCATCCTTTTGATTCAGCTTCACACATAATCTCTGTAACTCCTTCAATGTGTGCTTTGTTCTTAATTCTAGGAAGGGGCAAGGTGTCCACATTTTGATCTTCATTCTTCTTGATTTTCATTTGTTTAGTAAATTGTATCTTGGGTAGTCTAGGTTTCTGGGCTAATATCCACATATCAGTGAGTATATGTTATGTGAGTTCTTTTGTGATTGGGTTACCTCACTCAGGATGATGGCCTCCAGATCCATCAATTAGCCTAGGAATTTCATATATTCATTGTTTTTAATAGCTGAGTAGTACTCCATTGTGTAAATGTACCAAATTTTTTGTATCCATTCCTCTGTTGAGGGACATCTGGGCCACCAACAGATTGGGAAAGGATCTTTACCAATCCTAAATCAGATAGGGGGCTGATATCCAATATATATAAAGAACTCAAGAAAGTGGACACCAGAAAATCAAATATCCCCATTAAAAAGTGGGGCACAGAGTTAAACAAAGAATTCTCAACCGAGGAATAGCAAATGGCTGAGAAGCACATGAAAAAAATGTTTAACATCCTTAATCATCAGGGAAATGCAAATCAAAACAACACTGAGATTCCACCTCACACCAGTAAGAATGGCTAAGATCAAAAATTCAGGTGACAACAGATGTTGGCTTGGATGTGGAGAAAGGGGAACACTCCTCCATTGTTGGTGGGACTGCAAGCTTGTTCAACCACTCTGGAAATCAGTCTGGCGGTTCCTCAGAAAATTGGACATAGTACTACCGGAAGATCCTGCAATACCTCTACTTGGCATATATTCAGAAGATGCACCATCAGGTAATAAGGACACATGTTCCAATATGTTCATAGCAGCCTTATTCATAATAGCCAGAAGCTGGAAAGAAATCCAAATTTCTTAATCTGCCTAAAACTAGTTCACCTGTCTAGTGATTAATGGCAATGTGGGGTATTTTTTTTAAAACTTTTACATTTGACATATTTGTATTTTTTAGTTAAAATAAATTTCACATGCACAAGTGTATGTATATCATGTTATATCTTTTATATATGTATACTATAGTTACACCTCCCTGTCTCCTGTGTCCTATCATTCCTTCTCAAAATCATGACTTCTTCTTTCATATATTGTTGCACTGTTGACTATTGTATTTCTGCATGTGTGTGTGTGTGTGTGTGTGTGTGTGTTTGTGTGTGTGTGTGGCTGGTATTTGTGTATTCATGTGTATATGAGGTGTGTGTGTTTGAGTGTGTGTGTGTTTGAGTGTGTGTGTGTGTGTGTGTGTATGAGAGAGTGAGTGAGTGAGTGAGTATGTGTATGTCTGGTGTTTGTGTGTATGCATGTGTATATGAGGTGTGTGTGTGTGTGTGTGTGTAAAATCTGTTGATTCCAATAAGTGTCATTCATAAGTTTAGAGTTAGCCACTTGACCCCTTGAGATTAGTTAACCTATCAGGGTCTTATTGCTGAAGAAAACTGATTCTCCTCTCTCAGTGCAATCAATTAATTATCTATGGCCCTATATACAGTTGTAAGGCATTATGATATTTTTGCTATTTATGTTGGTATGACACCTGGGTTTTTGTTTAAATTATTTTGGTCTTCTTTAGGGAACCCTGTTGTCAAGATTTCATGGATATCACTTTCCTGTCACAAACAGCTATCTCATGGAAGACACCATGGTTCTCTGGTTTGTACCCAAGGCCAATTGTTCTCAGTACCTTAGGCAGTCCTGGATTTCTGTGATGGTCTCTGCTGAAAAATGAAGCTTCTTTGAGGAGTGGTAAGAGCTTAACTGATGTCTGGGTATAGTTATGAGTGTTAAGAATGAAGTTGAGGATTGGAATGTTTCAGGAAATTGGTGGTGGTTCCTTCTCCTCTGGGGTCCATGACATCACCAGCTATGTTTATAACACTAAGCATGATTTCTTCTTTAAGGGCTTCTCTCTCTTCTTTGGTCCCTTTTTACATTCTTGGAATCTGAAGTTACTCTACGTTATGTGTTCATATCTAAAGATTCCAAGCTAAGAATTACAAATAAGAGATGAAATGTGACATGTGTCTTTCTGGTGTTTCTGAGTTACCTCACTCACTATACATGTTTTAATTCTATCTATTTACCTACAAAGTGTGTGATTTCAGTTTTCTTTGAGATGAATAGGATTCAATTCTCTACATGCACTACATTTTTATTATCAACACATGAATTGAAATACATTTAAATTATTTCCATTTCCTATATAGTGTAAATAAAATAACAATAAACATGAGTGATCAGGTATATGTGGGGGTAGGATGATAAATCTACTAGGCACATAATAAGAAGGGATATAGCTTAATTATATGGTAGAACTGGTTTTAGCTTTTTGACAATTCCCCACACTTATTTCCAGACTAGTTAAACCAATTTTCATTCTCAATGACAGTGAATGAGATTTCTCCTCTCTCCACATCCAGGGCTGCATTTGTTATTTGTTTTCTTGAATGTAACCATTCTGACTGGGGAAAAATGAAACCTCATAGTAGTCTATTTTGCATTTTTCCCAGTTGCAAAACTAGGAAACTAGGTGGTTGAACATGTACGTGTGTGTGTGTGTGTGTGTGTGTGTGTTTGTGTGTGTGTGTGTGTGTGTGTGTGTGTGTGTGTGTGTGTGTGTGTGTGTGTGTGTGTGTGTGTGTGTGTATATATATATATATATATATATATATATATATATATATATACATATATACTATGTGTACAAAATTAAATTATGCCACTTCAGATTATAATGCTGTACTTAAGAGCTGTAGTCTATCTAATAAAAATACCCAGTACCCGGAATAGGGTATCTACCTATGAGCTGATGATCTTGGGAGTACAAGAAATTCCCAGAACAATGTAGCCATTGCCATTGCCAATGGTTGCTTCAGACCTTGAAGGTAAGTTTCTGTTGTTGACAATTTTACATATTTCAGACATGGGACTTGAAGGAATCTAGTATAAGGGACCTGGAAGCCTTATCCCTGAGGAATAGCTCTGACAAGTGTGTTTTCTTACCTCAAGGAGCCTAATCTGAACAACCCTCACCTAGATGCACAAAATCTTCTTTCTTTGAGGTCTAGATACTGTCAAGATGACAATCAAAGCTAAAAACCACACTGGTGTGAAACTTACTTTCCAAAATCATCCTACTCCCTGACATAGCCTGATCATTTCTACTGATCCTGATCTATTTTCTGAGCAGAAGAGAAATCCTAATGAAATTCCTAAACATTTTTCCAGAGTGCAACCCTTTCCTTCCTTATCCTGCATATCATATCAGGTATAGATTTTGGGTTCTGTCAGTTCACAACCCTTGTGCTGTTGCTCTGAAATCTCCTGATTCTTTCTTTATTTTTCCCATAGCTCAGAGAAGTTATAGTCTTACATAAATAAACACAATACCAATTTTTGGTGCAGGGAAAAATACAGGAACAAGAACAAAATAAGTTTATTAAAACCCATGATCCAATGAACACAACTAGCTCCATCAGACTCTTTCCGCTCAGTCTGACTTTCAGTAAAGTTTAGTAATCAGATTGCTGAATTGGGAAATGAAAGAATTCTTTATCATGTGTCTCATATTCTTAGTTTCAAGTTTGTGTGGTGTGTGTGTGTGTGTGTGTGTGTGTGTGTGCATGTGCGTGTGTGTGAGTATTCATGTGCACCACCTGAATACAGATACCACCAAAGTCAGGAGAGGGCATGGAGGCAGGAGTTACAGAAGATGCTTGGATACAAATGCAGATATATGGAAGAGCAATAAGTGATCTTCACTTCTGAACATCTCTTTAGGCCCAGCATTCTGTTCTTGAACTATAAACTAATCCTTTCTTCCTGATATCTCAACTTACTCAGGAGAATCTCTGGACAGCAAACTAATGATTGTTTATTTATCATCCATTGTGAAAGATTTTCTCTATATGTTTTTCAGTGCATTAGTATTAAATACTCCCAAATGTTCCAACCTGGAGCTTTTCTACTACACACAAATATAAAGTATGACATGTGTGTCCCGTAATTGTGAGTGACAGACAGTATCTTCCCTAAGAATTCCAGTCAGCTGCAAATGGAAGAACATGCTTTATCAACCTCAAAATACGATCCTGTCCATTCCATGCAAAAGTCCCACTCAGAGATAGACAGTGATGGCTTCTTACTTTCCCTTCTGTAAAATTTGTAAATGTCTATTGTCAAATGTCATTTTTCTCTATATGCCAAAAGAAAAAAAAAAGCAGAAAATGAAACAGCAACACTGCCAAGAACTGTATCATATAGACACTTAAAGATGCATCAGCAACTGCAGATTTGATATTCTTATACTAGAGGAAGGAAAAGGAACAAATGACATAGAATGGGTAAACACAAGAGATGTGAAATTCCTATTATGCAGTTCATCTTCTACCTCTGCCCAGCCTTATGCGTGTTGGTCAAAGTGAACATCCAGCCACTGAGAAAAATTCTTTTGGAAGGATAACCTAGCAAAATTTTCCAAATAACTTCTAAAGTACAGCTAGTATGAACTCACACAGGACCCACAGTCATAAATCAAAAACCTACAAATGTTGAATAGATTAATGAAAGAATTATTATTACTGCCTGCTAAAAAGTGAAGGAGCCAAAGGTGATTGCAATCCCATAGAAAGAACAATATCAACTAACCAGACCACCCAGAGGTCCCAGCGACTGCACCACCAACCAAAGAATACACATGGAGGGACCCATGGCTCCAGATGCATATGTAGCAGAGGATGGCCTTATTTAGCGTCAGTGCTGTGAGGGGAAGCCCTTGGTCCTATGAAGGATTGATGCCCCAGCATGGGGGATGCTAGAGCAGTGAGGTAGGAATGGGTAAGTGGGTGGGGGAGCATTCTCATAGCGGCAAAGGGGAAAGGGGATGGGATGGAGGGTTGTGGAGGGGATACTAGGAAGGGGGATATTATTTGAAATTTAAATGTATAAAATGATTAATAAAAATAAAATAATCAGCAAAAAGTATTCCTAGCATAAAAGCCAAGAAATCTTTGGTTTGAGGTATATTAACTTGCCCCTTCACATTCAGCCTATCTGTGTGTGTGTCTGATGAACAAAACATACACCTGTTGGTACCCAGGCAACAGAACTGCTTCATGAAGACATCTCATTCTTTAAATGGCACAGTCCTACTTCTGGTTATGAACTTCTCTGCCATGAGGGAACAAGCTGAAAGCAGAACTGACTTGGATGTGAAAAATAACAGAGGAAGGACATGATGTTTGCTGTGTGACCTTGAGCAAAGGGTTCAGTCCTTCTTAACTGGCTTTTTTTTTTTCCATATAAGAGAAGGATCTGTATAAACACACCAGAAGTAAGTTGTGAACAACAAGCAAAAGTACATCTGACACAGTCCGTGTAAAGAAGCATTACTGAAGAATAGTTTCCTTCTTGGAGACCACATAGAAAAGCTGAATGGAGTTCTGCATGTATAAGAGACAAATGCTATACTCAATTACTTAGAACTTATATTTGACAAAAGCAATGTTGAATACAATCACAAATATATGAACACCAGCTCTATATCTTGTTATCACTGTTATTACTGATGGTTGAACTTCTGTGGCTCCCAAAATCTCTGATGCTGGAATGGGTGAGGGAACAATTAGTTACTTAGCTCTAAACCAACAACCAAAGAATATACAGGAAGGGACCCATGGTTCCAGCTACATATATTGCAGAGGATGGCCTTATCTGGCATCAATGAGAGGGAAGCACTTGGTCCTGTGGAGGCTTTTTACCCCAGCATAAGGAGATGGTAGAGTGATGATGTGTGAAAGGATGGGTGGGTGAGGGAGCACCCTCACAGAAACAAAGGGAAGAAGGGAGGGAATGGGGAGATTGAGGAGGAGAAACGGAGAAAGGGGGCAATATTTGGAATGTAAATAAGTAAATAACCAATTAGAAATTTTTTAAAGGTAACAAAGTAAATGATCGAGTAATGATTAAATTACATAACTAATAAATTGTGGTTCTAAGTTCAATTACACATTTTTTTCTGGTTTATTTTTTAATGATGTTCAAGGTCTTACTGTACTAGATACTCCATAAAAGAATACAAAGTTAATCTCTTCATTCTTCTGTTTTTGAAGCATGTATCTTAGACCTGGAGCAGGAGCCCACTGGAGCATGTCACATATGAATCAGCTTCATGTTTATGGCCTTATAGACTTTCTGTGTTCTTACTGAGGGAGGGGACAGATTAATGTCCTATTAATAGAATGACTACGAGTACATACAGAAAGCCTTTCTTATGATAGTTTACTAAGTCTTACTACAAGTTTTTCCATGGTAATAAAGATTATTTAGATAATGAATCAAAAGAGTATAATCATACACAGAGTATTTCACATCTTTAAAATTCATGGAATTTGGGGTTGGTGGTTGTTTTTATCTCAGAAATGATCCTGTTGGTGTTAATGTTTATAACCAAAGCAATGCAACATCAAGAAATGTGGACATTAAAAAAATAAGCTATTACATAAAACTAATTAGGCTATGTAACTGCTCACATAGAATAACATCAGATTTGTAAAGTATGTTAATGTTGTAGAGAAATATAAGGCTAGAAAGAAAAATAAATCTCAGACATGGGAGCGAGCCTTCTCTTCATCTGAGCAGGCAATGAGCAGATGCTGATGAATTGGAAGAAAGAGATATCTGTACTCATGGGTTGAATTCCCTCTGATTTGAAGTAAGAGAGGAAGTTGAAGTGCTGCTTGTAATTAAATTACAGAATAACATGAATGACAGACAAAGAAGACAAAATATGATTTGGGGAATTTTGGGAGTTTGTTGGAGATGAAAGAGAACATCTTCAGCTAAATTGAATCTCAGGGCATTCTCAAGTGGATATCAATATCTGTTGCAAAGAGGTATTACAAAAGCCAATTGAGAGATTTGGCCTCAATTAAGAAATGCATGTGACATTCTTTAGAAGGGAATCTGTAATCCAGAGGGAGAAGCACCTGAGTATCAAAGGAGCAGAAGCCTTGACCCAGAACTTTTCTTGATCACAGGTATTAACTAAATGAATAGAGGCCTGAAACAGCTAGGAGGCTACCTAATCACCCGACCAAGTGACAGTGTGAGTCTGACCTGGATCAGTGACAGCAGACATGGGAAGAAAGGGAAGAATAAAAAGACATTTCTGTTAGTATGTCTTTAAATGGAATAGAAATCCCATTTGTATGTGGCTGGCTGATGATGTCTATCAGTATCTATCTCAAAGTTGACTGGTAACTGGCAAGACCTGGAGAAGCTTTCTAAAATGGCACCCTACACCAATGTCTTCACAAAGTTTCCTCAAATCTGATACAATATATACATAAAAAAATGGAAGTCTTACTAAAATTTTAGGTAATATCAGTGAACAGTCAAATGTTGAGAACTCTGTGTTTGGTCACCCATTTCACCCATTCCCAGCTTTGTCTCAAAATGAGCTTTACTGAAATTGAAGATCTTAATTTTTTTTTTTTAATGTGTGTTATACCACCTTGAAAGCAGAAGAAAGTAGTAAATATTTCAGTGTGCCACTAAGGTACTTAAGACTGATACACTGTCCCTTCTGGTCAGTGCCAGCTCTGGGCCACCTTGGGTGTGAACTAAGGAGAGATTCCCACAATTTTCCAAGAAAATAGTCCCCAAAAGAAGCTGGAGTAGCTATTCTAATATCAAATAAAATCAACTTTCAACCTAAAGTTTTTAAAAAAGACAAGGAGGGACACTTCTTACTCATCAAAATTAAAATTTACCAAGATGAACTCTCGATTCTGAACATCTAAGCTCCAAATGCAAGAGCAGCCACATTCATTAAAGAAACGTTGCTGATTACTCGAGTGAGACTATGCCAATGCCTGGCAAATACAGATGGGATGCTCACAGTCATCTATTGGATGGAACACAGGGCCCACAATGGAGGAGCTAGAGAAAGTACCCAAGGAGCTGAAGGTATCTGTAACCCTATAGGTGGAACAATATGAACTAACCAGTAAACCCAGAGCTTGTGTCTCTAGATGCATATGTAGCAGAAGATGGCCTAGTCAGCCATCACTGGGAAGAGAGGCCCTTTGGTCTTACAAACTTTATATGCCCCAGTACAGGGGAATGCCAGGGCCAAGAAATGTGAGTGGGTGGGTAGGGGAGCATGGCAGGGGTTATAGGGAAATTTTGGGATAGCATTTGAAATGTAAATAAAGAAAATATCTAATAAAAAAGCTTAAAAAAAAGAAACATTGCTAAAATACAAAGCACATATTTTACCTCACACAATAGTAATGGGAGACTTCAATACCCCACTCTCATCAGAGACAGATCCTAGAAACAAAAACCAAGCAGAGACACAGTAAAACTAACAGAAGTTAAGAAACAAATGCAATATATATATATATATATATATATATATATATATATATATATATATATAATTTCATCCTAAAATATATATATATACCTTCTTATCAGCACCTCATGGAACCTTCTCCAGTATTGACTATATAATTGTTCACCAAACGAGCCTCAGCAAATACAAAAATATTGAAATTATCCCATGCACCCTATCAGACCACCACGGACTAAGGCTGATCTTCAATAACAACATAAATAATAGAAAACCCACAAACACTTGGAAGTTGAGCAACACTCTACTCAATGCTCAATGATAACTTGGACAAGGAAGAAATAAAAAAAGAAATGAAAGACTTTTTGGAGTTTAATGAAAATGAAGCCACAATATACCCAAATTTATGGGACACTAAGAGGAAAAATCATACCTCTGAGTGCCTCCAAAAAGAAGCTGGAGAGAGCATACACTACAGCATGATGGCATACCTGAAAGCTCTAGAACAAAAGGAAGCAAATTCACCCAAGACGAGCAGAAGGCAGGAAATAAACTCAGGGCTGAAATCAACCAAGTAGAAACAAAAAGAACTATAAAAAGAATCAACCAAACCAGCAGCTGGTTCTTTGAGAGAATCAACAAGATAGATAAACCCCTAGCCAGACTAACTAGAGGTCACAGGGACAGTATCCTAATTATAAAATCAGAAATGAAAAGGGAGATATAGTAACAGAATCTGAGGAAATCCAAAAATTCATGATATTCTACTACAAAAGTTTATACTCAATAAAACTGGAAAACCTGGATGAAGTGGACAATTTCCTAGGCAGAAACCAGGTACCAATGTTAAATCAGGATCAGATTAATGATCTAAACTGACCCACATCCCAGAAAGAAATAGAAACAGTCATTAATAGTATCCCAACCAAAAAAAAAAAAAAAAAAAAAAAAAAAAAGCACAAGGACCAGATGGGTTTAGTGCAGAATTCTATCAGACCTTCAAAGAGGACTTAATTCCAATTCTCCTCAAACTATTCCACAAAATAGAAACAGAAGGTTCTCTATCCAAATCATTCTAGGAAGCCACAATTACTCTGATACTTAAACCACACAAAGACCCAACAAAGAAAGAGAATTTCAGACCAATTTCCCTTATGAATATTCATGCAAAAATACTCAATAAAATTCTCACNGGGGGGGGGGGGGACAGCATTTTCAACAAATGATGCTGGCACAACTGGTGGTTATCATGTAGAAGAATGTGAATTGATCCATTCTAATCTACTTGTACTAAGGTCAAGTCTAAGTGGATCAAGAAACTCCACATAAAACCAGAGACACTGAAACTTATAGAGGAGAAAGTGGGGAAAAGCCTCAAAGATATGGGCACAGGGGAAAAATTCCTGAATAGAACAGCAATGGCTTGTGCTGTAAGATCAAGAAAAAATGCTAAAAAAAAAAAAAAAAGAATCAACAAATGGGATCTCATAAAACTGCAAAACTTCTGTAAGGAAAAGAAAATTGTCAATAAGAAAAAATGGCAACCAACAGATTGAGAAAAGATCTTTACCAATCCTAATATCCAAGATATATATATATATATATATATGACTCAAGAAAATCAAATAACCCTATTAATAAATGGGGTACAGAGCTAAATAAGATATTCTCAACTGAGGAATACAGAATGGCTGAGAAGCACGTAAAGTAAAAAATGTTCAACATCCCTAATCATCAGGGAAATGCAAATCAAAACAACCTTGAGATTCCACCTCATACCAATCAGAATGGCTAAGATCTATAACTCAGAATGACAGCAGATGCTGGTGAGGATGTGGAGAAAGAGGAACACTACTCCATTGCTGGTGGAACTGCAATCTAGTACAACCACTCTGGAATTCAGTTTGGAGGTTTTTCAGAAAATTGGACATAGTTCTACAAGAAGATCCAGCAATACTACTCCTGGGCATATACCCAGAAGATGCTCTAACATGTAATAAGGACACATGCTCCACTATGTTCATAGCAGCCTTATTTATAATAGCCAGAAGCTGGAAAGAAACTAGACATCCCTGAACAGAGGAATGGATACAGAAAATGTGGTACAATTACACAATGGAGTACTATGCAGCTATTAAAAACAATGAATTTATGAAATTTTTAGACAAATGGATGGATCTGGAGGATATCATCCTAAGTGAGTTAATCCAATCACAAAAGAGTGCAAATGATATGCATTCACTGATAAGTGAATATTAGCAGAGAAGCTCAGAATCCTCCTTAGAAAGGGGAACAGAATACCCATGGAAGGAGTTACAGAGTTAGTTCGGAGCAGAGACTGAAGGAACACCATTCAGAGACTGCCCTACTTGGGGATCTATCCTATAAACAACCACAAAACCCAGACACTATGGAAGATGCCAGTAAGAGCTTGATGACAGGAGCCTGATATAGCTGTCTCCTGAGGGGCTCTGCCAGTGCCTGTCAAATACAGAAGTGGATGTTCACAGTCATCCATTGGATGGAGTACAGGTACCCAACGAAGAAGCTAGAGAAAATACCCAAGGAGCTGATGTCATTTGCAGCCCCATAGGAGGAACATCAATATGAACTAACCATTTCCCCCCAGAGCTCCATGGGTTTAAACCACCAATCAAAGAAAATACATGGTGGGACTCATGGCTCTTGCTGCATATGTAGCTGAGGATGGCCTAGTCAGTCATCAATGGGAGGAGAAACCCTATGTCCTTTGAAGGTTCTATGCCCCAGTATAGGGGAATGCCAGGGCCAGGAATGATAGTGGGTCAGTTGGGAAGCAGGGGTAGGGGGTTGGGTAGGAGATTTTTGGAGGGAAAACAAGGAAAGGGGATAACATTTGAAATGTAAACCAAGAAAATATCTAATGAAAAAAGGGAGAAGAAAAAAATAATACTGATGCACTAACACAAATGTGAAATAGAAGTCTTGCATGGGCAGATGAGCCTCCAGAACATTATAATCATTTTTTGACAGATGCAGCTCAGACTGGCCATGGGAACAGAATCAGAACAAAGGCATTGTTTTGTGGTACTAAAGGCAAACATCTCATGGAAAAAAATATCCAAAAACCAAGAATGGAGCTTAAAGTGAGAAAGTATAATGCACACTGAACAAAATTGCAATTGTGAAATATTTATTAAAAGTGCATATTTCAACAGCAAAATTAAGTATAATATGAACAGTTTTGTATTCTTCACTGTCATCAAAATTCTGAAAAAGTTGAAACAGACTGATGCACCCATGGCATAAATGGAATCCAGCTCTCCATTTCTCCAGCTTTAGCACTTCTATGTATAATTTACTGAAGGTTGTATAACTGCCAGTTTTCTCCCCCCAAGTAGAATATTTCTGAGTATGTCTTCCATATCTCCCAGTGGAATAAAGCCCAAATTGTACATGTGGCAGTTGACTAATAAAGTAGCACCTATTTAGCTTTTCTTTTTGGCCTCTGATGTCTGTTCCTTATCTGTTGTTATGGATTAAATATTTTGACCCCTCCCACATCCAGACACTGAAACTTTTCATCAGTGGGATGGTATCAGGTAATAAAGATTGTACTAGGAAAAGGCTTTGGGGTGTAACTGGAATTGGATATGATTATGAGGATGGAGACCCCAAACATGGTATTAGTTCCCTGTAGCTGTATGTACATAAGCCATGGACGAACTGGGTTACTTGAAAGGGGGACTGGAAATTAAAAAGGAATGGGGTATGAGGGAAGGATGAAGACAAGACAGAGTTTCTGATCAAGGCTCAAAGTTTACTTTTCAAGCACTGTGTTTCTAGAGGGAAAGCCCATAGACCCCATCCTTTGTTTTGGCTGGATTATGTTGCAAAGCAAGCTCATCAGGCAGTTTACTCCTGTAGGAAATTGCAAATATGGTGAGGACAGAGATTCCAGTTAGGTCATAAAACCATTGTAGGTCTGTTTAGCCTACTCAAGGCTGGGGGAAGGGCACAATTTCCCCTTTTTTGTTTTCTAAAGTTGAGCTGGACTGGACATGGGCACAAGATTTACTTGTTTTCTATAATTCTGTCTGGGGAATAGGGTGGCTAGATGATCGTGCCTCTCTTAGGTTGGTGTCTATATTGCTACTTCTTACCCATCATGGATGACAAACATAGCTTTTGATGTATGTCTTTGTCTTAGGTCAATAGGAGCTCAAGAACACTCTTACCCATCTCTGTCCACCAGCCTTCAAAAGTACTCCTTCCCATTCAGACCAAAGCCATGATGAATATATGAATATGCACTCAATGCATTTCTTCATAGTGATGAATAACGCCATAATGAATAGCTGAACTTGCTGAAACTGATCCTGTGTGAAAGCTATCAATCTATTTAAGATACAAGGTCCACTTCTAGGGTTGCAGACCCCTTCAGCTCCTGGGGTTCTATCTCTAGCTTCTCCATTGTGTGGCCCTGTGTTCCATCTTATAGATGACTGTGAGCATCCACTTCTGTACGAGACAGCTATATCAGGGTCCCTTCAGTAAACACTTGCTGTCCTATGCAATAGTGTCTGAGTTTAGTGACTGATTATGGGATGGATCAAACACATGCACTAACACTTGGTCGAAATCCAGATCTTCTCCAATTTTATCCACTGCAAATGTAACTTCATAAAGAATGATAACTAACTCCCAAATATGTCTCTGAAAATGTCCAGAACCAGCGTTCCAAATGAAGACTGTCATTTCCTTTTTTCCAAATATTGGATTGATTTTTAGAACAATCCATGATTGAGTCAGAATAACTGTCACATTAAAGGAAAGAGAAGAGTCATTATAACTTCTCCTTTTGATTAATTTTTCTAAGTCAGTTTTCAGAGCCCCCACGTTCTCTGTCCCACAAGGTCTAAAAGCATGAAGCAAGGCAGCTTATCCAGTCTTGGATATAGGCAAGCAAAGGTGGGTCAAGAACTTTAACCATTGTCAGGGCACTCAGCAAGCTCACAGGTCAGCATCATTCTTTGTTCCAACATCAGCATGTCATACCAATCACTCTGGCAGCTAGCATGCACCTGCAGTATCCTGAACCCCCCCCCCCACACACACACACACAAACATGCCCTCTTCCCCATATGAAATACCTGATCAGGATCATACCATATGCCAGTATGTGGATACTTCCATTTTACCTAGGCATAAGTATGCCTCAGTGTAGGGTGCCATAAACACTGAACAGAGTGTTCTTTAGCATTCAAATTTTATAATTTTAAAAATAAAAATCATGATTTAATTAATGTGGTATACAGGGATATTATTCTGCCTTTTTTTTTGCTTTTTATGAAGATATTATTTTAAAGTTCCATGGGCCTTGTCCTTTAGGATAATAAGAAATCCCATATGGATAATAATAATATGGGTAATATTAAATTGTCTATAAAACATCTCAAATGCTTGACTGTAATAGACAGTTCTATTATGGGTTTTAATCTGATTAGGAACACCAAGAGTAGAAAAACAATTCAGGCAATGACTAATTACATTTTTAGTTGCTTCTCCTGTTAAAGCAGCTAAAAATAGAAAGCCTGAAATGGTGTAAAGTCACATGTACATATTTTACTTTTCTAAAATCAGAAATAGGAGTACCATCCATTTACAATAATTGATTAGGAATAAGTCCTTGAGGATTAATACCATTATGTGGTACAGGTAGAAACTGAGGACATTGAGGACAAGTCTTTACAATCGGATGTGCACATTCTCTAGAAATACCAAATTGTTGTCTCAAGCTATTACTACTTTGATGATGTAAAGAATGAGATTTTTATGGCTAATTGTTCCTGTGTAATCTGCATGGTATACAAATCTATTGTGGCATTGCCCTAAGGAGTCAGTCCAGACAATCCAGTATGACCTCTTAAATGTCTTATAAAGTTAAGGAACAATATGTTCTCTTAAATTGAGTTGTATTTGCATAAATAATTGCAAAATTTAAGAATTAGCAGTATTTAAATGGGAATAATTTCAAGCAATTGTAAACCATGAGCTATATATTGGCTATCAGTATACAGATTAAAAGCTTGCTTTTTCAACATTTCAAAAACAGTGGCTACAACACATAATTCAATAGCCTGTGCTGAAGCAGGGGGAAACGCAAGAGAATAAACATGTGATCCAATCACATATGCTGATTTCCCATTAGATGTGCCATCTGTAAATACAATAAGCACTTTCTCTATTGGCAATATATGCAAGCTTACAAGAAATACAAAAGCATTCATAGAGGCAAATTGTTATAACTTGTCAATTTTGCCTGAAAAATTTGCACACACAATAGGCCAAATATCAGTATTCTGCAATTGCTAACTTAATTGCTGTTTGGAATAAGGAATAAACATTTCATCAGGTTCCTAAGACATTCTTTCAAAAATACTTTCATGATTTTATCCTACAATTCTGTATTAACACAGCCAACAGCTTCATAATAAGATGTTCAAACTTTACTTGGAGATGAAAAAAGATCAATCCACATTAATGGTCCCTTTTGTCAAAGAATTGCTATGGGCACATGAGAAGCAATAATGCAAAGCCAACAATTGATTTATAGTCTATATAATATATCTGTTGTTGGCTAATGCATCTTCTACTTTGTGCAAAGTTATTTGTCCCTCACCAGTTAATTTGCATCCCTCTTGATAATATCAGAGTCTTAAGTCCTCCTGTGGTGAGCTTAAGGTGAAGTCTTAGCCAATTAACATCTCCTAGAAGCTTTTGAAAATAATTTGATGTAAATCATCTTTTCTTTCTTGAATATTCTGTGCCACAATTTGTTTGGAATATAACCAAGGCCTCAGATAGTGAAAAGATACTGCTTTTGAATCTTTTCTGGAGCAACAACTTCTTCAAAATTTTAAATCTTGTATAAGAAGAGCAAAGGCTTGTAGTAAAATGCTGTCAGAAAGATCAGCTAATAAAATTCCATCCATATAATGAATACTATATGCAGAAAGATTCAAAGTCTTAACTTCTTGTATTGGAGCAGAAACAATTATTTTTTTTCATAATGTAAGGCTATTAGCCATTCCTTGAGGCAAAATTTTCTAATGATATCACTTCACTGGCTCTTTAAAATTACAAGCTCATTAAAGCAAACTCTTTATATTCATCAGAATACAAAGGAACAGTAAAAAAAAAAATCCTCCAAATCCATAATAATTCTATATGCATTTTCTGGATTGGTAGCTAGAGTAGGAAAGCCAGGCTGCAATACTCCCCACAAGTTCCTAGTTTCATTAACCTTCATAAATCCTAAGTTTGAACTTTGTTTTGGATTAATGGAATAACCAACCCCTTGGAGGTAAGTGAGTACATCAGCTCCAGTGTCTATTAATCCTTCAAAACTCTTTTTAATTAGTAATTTAAGGATAGAACTCTTATTAGTAATAGATTAAATGCAGTACACATCAGAGGAAC
>LR749724.1:252699-346707 GCA_902729485.2 Mus minutoides
AGACCTTCAAAGAGGACTTAATTCCAATTCTCCTCAAACTATTCCACAAAATAGAAACAGAAGGTTCTCTATCCAAATCATTCTAGGAAGCCACAATTACTCTGATACTTAAACCACACAAAGACCCAACAAAGAAAGAGAATTTCAGACCAATTTCCCTTATGAATATTCATGCAAAAATACTCAATAAAATTCTCACTAACCAAATCTAAGAACACATCAAAATGATCATCCATATGATCAAGTAGGCTTCATCACAGGAATGCAAGGATGGTTCAATATATGGAAATCCATCAACTTAATCCATTCTATAAACAAACTCAAAGACAAAAACCATGTGATCATCTCAGTAGATGCTGAGAAAGCATTTGACAAAGTCCAACACCCATTCATGATAAAAGTCTTAGAAATATTAGGAATTCAAGGTCCATAACTAACCATAATAAAAGCAATATACAAAAAAATTTAAAAATTAAAAAATAATTTAAAAAAATATAAAAAAGCAATATACAGCAAACCAGTAGCCAACATCAAACTAAATGGTGAGAAAGTGGAAGCAATCATACTAAGATCAGGGACTAGACAAGATTGCCCACTCTCCCCCTACCTGTTCAATATAGTATTTGAAGTCCTAACCAGAGAAATTAGACAACAAAAGGAGATCAAAGGAATACAAATTGGAAAGGAAGAAGTCAAAATATCACTATTTGCAAATGATATGATAGTATATATAAGTGACCCTAAAAATTCCACCAAAGAAGTCCTAAAGCTTATTAACAGCTTCAGTACAGTAGCTGGATATAAAATTAAATCAAACAAATCAGTGGCCGTTCTGTACACAAAGGATAAACAGGCTGAGAAAGAAATTAGGGAAATAACACCCTTCAAAATAGTCACAAATAATATAAAATACCTTGGTGTGATTCTAACTAAGGAAGTGAAAAATCTGTATGATAAGAAATCGAGGAAGATCTTAGAAGATGGAAAGATCTCCCATGCTCATGGATTGGCATGATTAATATAGTCAAAATTGCTATCTTGCCGAAAGCAATCTATAGATTCAGTGCAATCCCCATCAAAATTCCAACTCAATTCTTCACAGAGTTAGGAAGGGCAATTGCAAATTCATTTGGAATAACAAAAATCTAGGATAGCAAATAAACCTATTCTCAACAATAAAAGAACCTCTCCTCTTTTTCTTCTCTTTCTTCTCTCCCACCTCTTTCTTTCTTTTTCCTCATCTCTGCCCTTCTACCTGCTTCGTAACCGCCTTTATCTCTGCACAATAAATCTCTCCCGTGTGGAACCAAAAAAAAAGAAAAAAAATCTCTGGTAGAATCACAATCCCTGACATCAAGCTGTACTACAGAGTAATTATGATTAAAAAAAAAAAAAACTGCATGGTATTGGTACAGTGACAAACAGGTAGATCAATGGAATAGAATTGAAGACCCGGAAATGAATCCACACACCTATGGTCACTTGAACATTGACAAGGGAGCTAAAACCATCCAGTGCGGGGGGGGGGGGNAGAAGATGGCCTAGTTGGCCATCATTGGGAGGAGAGGCCCCTTGGTCATACAGACTCTATATGCCCCAGAACAGGGGAAGGCCAGGGCCATTATGTGGGAGGGGGTGGGTAGGGGAGCAGGGCGGGGACGCGGGAGGGTAAGGGAAAATTTCTGGATAACATGTGAAATGTAAATGAAAAATAAAAATTAAAAAAAAAGTGAATATTTCAATAGCAAAATTAAGTATAATATGAACAATTTTGTATTCTTCACTGTCATCAAAATTCTGAAAAAGTTGAAACAGACTGATGCACCCATGGCATAAATGGAATCCAGCTCTCCATTTCTCCAGCCTTAGCACTTCTATGTATAATTTACTGAAGGTTGTATAACTGCCAGCTTTCTCCCTCCAAGTAGAATATTTCTGAGTATGTCTTCCATATCTCCCAGTGGAATAAAGCCCAAATTGTACATGTGGCAGTTGACTAATAAAGTAGCACCTATTTAGCTTTTCTTTTTGGCCTCTGATGTCTGTTCCTTATCTGTTGTTATGGATTGAATATTTTGACCCCTCCCACATCCAGACACTGAAACTTTTCATTAGTGGGATGGTATCAGGTAGTAAAGATTGTACTAGGAAAAGACTTTGGGGTGTAACTGGAATTGGATATGATTATGAGGATGGAGACCCCACACATGGTATTAGTTCCCTGTAGCTGTACATAAGCCATGGACGAACTGGGTTACTTGAAAGGGGGACTGGAAATTAAAAAGGAATGGGGTATGAGGGAAGGATGAAGACAAGACAGAGTTTCTGATCAAGGCTCAAAGTTTACTTTTCAAGCACTGTGTTTCTAGAGGGAAAGCCCATAGACCCCATCCTTTGTTTTGGCTGGATTATGTTGCAAAGCAAGCTCATCAGGCAGTTTACTCCTGTAGGAAATTGCAAATATGGTGAGGACAGAGATTCCAGTTAGGTCATAAAACCATTGTAGGTCTGTTTAGCCTACTCAAGGCTGGGGGAAGGGCACAATTTCACCTTTTTTCTTTTCTAAAGTTGAGCTGGACTGGACATGGGCACAAGATTTACTTGTTTTCTATAATCCTGTCTGGGGAATAGAGTGGCTAGATGATCGTGCCTCTCTTAGGTTGGTGTCTATATTGCTACTTCTTACCCATCATGGATGACAAACATAGCTTTTGATGTATGTCTCTGTCTTAGGTCAATAGGAGCTCAAGAACACTCTAACCCATCTCTGTCCACCAGCCTTCAAAAGTACTCCTTCCCATTCAGACCAAAGCCATGATGAATATGTGAATATGCACTCAATGCATTTCTTCATAGTGATGAATAACTGCCATAATGAATAGCTGAACTTGCTGAAACCGATCCTGTGTGAAAGCTATCAATCTATTTAAGATACAAGGTCCACTTCTAGGGTTGCAGACCCCTTCAGCTCCTGGGGTTCTATCTCTAGCTTCTCCATTGTGTGGCCCTGTGTTCCATCTTATAGATGACTGTGAGCATCCACTTCTGTATGAGACAGCTATATCAGGGTCCCTTCAGTAAACACTTGCTGTCCTATGCAATAGTGTCTGAGTTTAGTGACTGATTATGGGATGGATCAAACACATGCACTAACACTTGGTCGAAATCCAGATCTTCTCCAATTTTATCCACTGCAAATGTAACTTCATAAAGAATGATAACTAACTCCCAAATATGTCTCTGAAAATGTCCAGAACCAGCGTTCCAAATGAAGACTGTCATTTCCTTTATTCCAAATATTGGATTGATTTTTAGAACAATCCATGATTGAGTCAGAATAACTGTCACATTAAAGGAAAGAGAAGAGTCATTATAACTTCTCCTTTTGATTAATTTTTCTAAGTCAGTTTTCAGAGCCCCCACGTTCTCTGTCCCACAAGGTCTAAAAGCAGGAAGCAAGGCAGCTTATCCAGTCTTGGATATAGGCAAGCAAAGGTGGGTCAAGAACTTTAACCATTGTCAGGGCACTCAGTAAGCTCACAGGTCAGCATCATTCTTTGTTCCAACATCAGCATGTCATATCAATCACTCTGGCAGCTAGCATGCACCTGCAGTATCCTGAAAAAAAAAAAAAAAAACCATACACACACACACACACACACACACACACACACACAAACATGCCCTCTTCCCCATATAAAATACCTGATCAGGATCATACCATATGCCGGTATGTGGATACTTCCATTTTACCTAGGCATAAGTATGCCTCAGTGTAGGGTGCCATAAACACTGAACAGAGTGTTCTTTGGCATTCAAATTTTATAATTTTAAAAATAAAAATCATGATTTAATTAATGTGGTATACAGGGATATTATTCTGCCTTTTTTTGCTTTTTATGAAGATATTATTTTAAAGTTCCATGGGCCTTGTCCTTTAGGATAATAAGAAATCCCATATGGATAATAATAATATGGGTAATATTAAATTGTCTATAAAACATCTCAAATGCTTGACTGTAATAGACAGTTCTATTATGCGTTTTAATCTGATTAGGAACACCAAGAGTAGAAAAACAATTCAGGCAATGACTAATTACATTTTTAGTTGCTTCTCCTGTTAAAGCAGCTAAAAATAGAAAGCCTGAAATGGTGTAAAGTCACATGTACATATTTTACTTTTCTAAAATCAGAAATAGGAGTACCATCCATTTACAATAATTGATTAGGAATAAGTCCTTGAGGATTAATACCATTATGTGGTACAGGTAGAAACTGAGGACATTGAGGACAAGTCTTTACAATCGGATGTGCACATTCTCTAGAAATACCAAATTGTTGTCTCAAGCTATTACTACTTTGATGATGTAAAGAATGAGATTTTTATGGCTAATTGTTCCTGTGTAATCTGCATGGTATACAAATCTATTGTGGCATTGCCCTAAGGAGTCAGTCCAGACAATCCAGTATGACCTCTTAAATGTCTTATAAAGTTAAGGAACAGTATGTTCTCTTAAATTGAGTTGTATTTGCATAAATAATTGCAAAATTTAAGAATTAGCAGTATTTAAATGGGAATAATTTCAAGCAATTGTAAACCATGAGCTATATATTGGCTATCAGTATACAGATTAAAAGCTTGCTTTTTCAACATTTCAAAAACAGTGGCTACAACACGTAATTCAATAACCTGTGCTGAAGCAGGGGGAAACGCAAGAGAATAAACATGTGATCCAATCACATATGCTGATTTCCCATTAGATGTGCCATCTGTAAATACAATAAGCACTTTCTCTATTGGCAATATATGCAAGCTTACAAGAAATACAAAAGCATTCATAGAGGCAAATTGTTATAACTTGTCAATTTTGCCTGAAAAATTTGCACACACAATAGGCCAAATATCAGTATTCTGCAATTGCTAACTTAATTGCTGTTTGGAATAAGGAATAAACATTTCATCAGGTTCCTAAGACATTCTTTCAAAAATACTTTCATGATTTTATCCTACAATTCTGTATTAACACAGCCAATAGCTTCATAATAAGATGTTCAAACTTTACTTGGAGATGAAAAAAGATCAATCCACATTAATGGTCCCTTTTGTCAAAGAATTGCTATGGGCACATGAGAAGCAATAATGCAAAGCCAACAATTGATTTATAGTCTATATAATATATCTGTTGTTGGCTAATGCATCTTCTACTTTGTGCAAAGTTATTTGTCCCTCACCAGTTAATTTGCATCCCTCTTGATAATATCAGAGTCTTAAGTCCTCCTGTGGTGAGCTTAAGGTGAAGTCTTAGCCAATTAACATCTCCTAGAAGCTTTTGAAAATAATTTGATGTAAATCATCTTTTCTTTCTTGAATATTCTGTGCCACAATTTGTTTGGAATATAACCAAGGCCTCAGATAGTGAAAAGATACTGCTTTTGAATCTTTTCTGGAGCAACAACTTCTTCAAAATTTTAAATCTTGTATAAGAAGAGCAAAGGCTTGTAGTAAAATGCTGTCAGAAAGATCAGCTAATAAAATTCCATCCATATAATGAATACTATATGCAGAAAGATTCAAAGTCTTAACTTCTTGTATTGGAGCAGAAACAATTATTTTTTTTTCATAATGTAAGGCTATTAGCCATTCCTTGAGGCAAAATTTTCTAATGATATCACTTCACTGGCTCTTTAAAATTACAAGCTCATTAAAGCAAACTCTTTATATTCATCAGAATACAAAGGAACAGTAAAAAAAAAAATCCTCCAAATCCATAATAATTCTATATGCATTTTCTGGATTGGTAGCTAGAGTAGGAAAGCCAGGCTGCAATACTCCTCACAAGTTCCTAGTTTCATTAACCTTCATAAATCCTAAGTTTGAACTTTGTTTTGGATTAATGGAATAACCAACCCCTTGGAGGTAAGTGAGTACATCAGCTCCAGTGTCTATTAATCCTTCAAAACTCTTTTTAATTAGTAATTTAAGGATAGAACTCTTATTAGTAATAGATTAAATGCAGTACACATCAGAGGAACNCACAAGTTCCTAGTTTCATTAACCTTCATAAATCCTAAGTTTGAACTTTGTTTTGGATTAATGGAATAACCAACCCCTTGGAGGTAAGTGAGTACATCAGCTCCAGTGTCTATTAATCCTTCAAAACTCTTTTTAATTAGTAATTTAAGGATAGAACTCTTATTAGTAATAGATTAAATGCAGTACACATCAGAGGAACCAAAGACACTTTGTTCTCTCTCACTCTTCACAAGTTTGGAAGGTAGCAGATGCAAGGTAACTAAAATAAGTTGGTCAATTCTTTGGTTAGCAGGTCCAGTAAACACATTTCTAGGGGCTAGTCAGTATTACCAAGAAAAAAATGAATGCCAAACAAGCCTCTTCTGAGGCTACTCTGACCTTTGAATTAACTCAAATGTAAATGTTTAAGGTAGTCCCCTGCAAGGCAGCAGCTATAGCCAGACCCTGATTATAGCCTTCTTTGAATGGACTAATGGCTGCAAGGCTGACTACATTAGCCTTCTTATAAGACAATTGTGTAATAAAAGGAACTCCTGCCAAAGTCTCCAGCTCCTTTTAGCAGTTCGTTGAGACCCTGTAAGGTAAACTTCCATTGAGATCTCCTTTCCAATCTTGGGGAATTAAATTTGCTTCTACCCCTGTATCAAATAAAGCTTGTATAAAAAGGAGCTGTAGGCTCATACTGTGCAACAGCTGTTTTTAATACTTTTATTACTCTTGCAATCATCTCCACTTGCTTGGGTTTTTTTTTTTTTCCTTAATTACAAATATGGGTAAGTTAAAAATTCTGAGCCTGTGATCGAACTGCAAACTGCAACCAAAGAGTTTCTCTTCTAACATCAGAGCATACCACAATTTTGGAAAGCAAAAGTCAACAATCTAGTCTCTCCAAAAACATCAAGTGAAGCCAGGCAGTGGTGGTGCAAGCCTTTAATCCCAGCACATGGGAGGCAGAGTCAGGTAGATTTCTGAGTTCAAGGCCAGCCTGGTCTACAGAGTAAGTTCTAGAACAGCCAGAGCTACACAGAGAAACCCTGTCTCGAAAAAACAAAACAAAGCAAAACTGACCAAGTGAATCACCTCCATGCTACAAAGTTTTTTGCCTGACAGTTCCTGCATATGAATACATGGCAGTGCAGATTTTAATACCTCATTAAAGAGACATTGTTTTAAATGTCTCCCTGCCACTTGCTAAATGCAATAGTCACAATTGCAGAGATTTTTCTAGGAAAAAACAGCCATCAGCTTACTTCACATAGAACTTGAGAAGCTGCTGGCCTCTTTGAGAGCAGCTTTTCTCCAGCTGTGCTTGACTCCCAACTATAGTGCAGGCTAACTTATCAGTTTCTGCTGTGCAAATTGAGAATGTCTTCTAAACAAGCTAAACTAAATCAAGGGATGGATAGCCAGCAGATAAAGTTTTAACCATTTTTTTCTTTTCAACATGAAACACAACAAACAACAAAACAAAAACAGACACAAATTGACACACGTGGACAGATTGGTGCACCAAGAACAGACAATAGAGAGGAAAGAGAACTTGATGTTCTAAAGGGACCTAAATATAACTGGAACTAAGGATATCTCCAGTAGGATCCAGAAAGGAAGCAAGACATCTCCTGATTTGCTCTTGTCCCTAGATCTCTGAGATAGCTTATATCCATTTTCCTTCTCTTTTACTAATGCATCCCAGACATGGGGACAACTGCTTTTCTGAGACCTATTCTCTCTCTCTCTTTCACATGCCATTTGTATATTTACCATTCCTACTTCTGGGAACCATACACAGTATAAATCTACTTGAGCTGAGAATTTTTTTAACATCTGTTTTTTTAAACCCTGCTCCTTTCACCTAATGCAGCCCTTGGTTGCAGACAAATGCCTATATTGAATTCGCCTGTCCCAATTGTGCTGTCACCCCTAGGTGAATTCAGCATCAGGTAGACACTTGTTCAGCCTAGCTGCATCCTCTCTTAAAGCACCTCCTGCAGCAACAGCCTCTGGAAAATTAACTTTATACCTAGCACTAACATTAATGCTTACCACCATGAGGGATACTGTTACTTTTCTTCTGTTTTCTGTGGAGCTGCACCCAAGACAGCATTTCTCAGTGCCCCCCCCCCCATTTTCAGTCCCCTCATTTGGGTGCCACCTGTAGCTGTCCAGCATCCATGGATGAACTGGGTTACATGAAAGGGGGGCTGGAAATGAAAAAGGAAGGGTGTGAGAGAAGGATGAAGACAAGACAAAGTTTCTTATCAAGGCTCAAAGTTTAATTTCAGAACAGACCCCATCCTTTATTTTGGCTGGATTATGTTGCAAAGCAAGCTCAGTGGGCAGTCTACTCCTGTAGGAGATTGCAACTGCGGTGAAGACAGAGACTCCAGCAAGGTCATAAAACCACTGTAGGTCTGTCTAGCCTACTCAAGGTTGGGGGAAGGGCACAGTGCCCTCATAAGAATCCTAAACCAGACTGTTTCTAGTGCCTCCCACCGTATGAAAATGAAAAAAAAAAAAAAAAAAAGCTGTGTATGAACTAGAAGTGGCTACTAATTCACCACAAAATATGTCAGTTCATGATTGCCACTCCCAGTCTCCCAAAAATGTGAGAAATATATTTACATTGTTTATTAACTACGTTTCTATAGCATGTCTATCATAGAAGTCTAGAACTAGGACAGAAATGCCTCTTTTACCATCCACATCATCAACCAAATCTTTGAAATAGGACATGCTTCTGGGAAACACACGCTAATCCATACTGAATTTTAAGGTCCAGAAATAACACTTTAGGATCAGTGCAGAAGCCAATAAGGACAGGGGAGGACAGACTTGCTACAAACAATAGTGGAAAACCAGATTCTAGATCCATGGCAGATACATGCAGATATTGTTAATAGACATTTGATTCCTACTTTTCTCTTACACACACACACACACACACACACACACACACAGTTCATATTTAATGAACTCATGAAGACAATTCCTTAACTTTGATGACTCACGGAAGGAGTAATTGTGAAATGAAAAAAAATGCAAAGAAATACTAAGTTTTTATTAGTTAATCCAGTGAGATGTGCATTGTGTGCTTGAACTTACTTCTAGAGATTTCACAAAAGTGAATCATAAAATAACTAATTACTACATAAAAATTAGGAATATATAATTGACATTTATAAAATAATATATAGGTAAAATTATACAGTATGAAATTTTTCTTCTGTTAAACATGTATTTAAGATTCTTCTACATACATACAAACAAAAGAACAATCAGTGCTTCCAAGGACTGATGGAAAAGGAGGGTAGGTAGCACCAGAGGGTTTTTAGAGCAATGAGATTGTCCTATATGATACTACATAGACAGACAAATGTCGTTACACATAGGATGCATACTACTAAGAAGGATCCATGATAGAAACCACAACTTCAGGTGATGAGGGTATAGCAATGTAGGATCATCAGTTATGAAAAGGGTCAGTTAAGGAAAGGATTACTCTGGCATGAGCTGTTGATGGTGCAGGAAGCTGTTAGTGTTTTGGAAGTAGGGCATATATATATATATATACACACATATATGTGTGTGTGTGTGTGTATGTATGTATATATACAAATGTTCTAATTTTTGAATATGAAAGTATACTAAAAATAAAGCAGATTGTAAAAATCGATGAATTTTTTCAAAATGATTGTGTAACTTTAGTACTTATTACCAGTCTAATCATCATTGACATTAATCAAGGAGGATTGTTCAAGTTTTGATATTAAATAGCTTTATGATTCTGGAGTATATGGGTAAAGCTGACAGTATAGTTCATAAGGTAAAATTGTTTTATTGGTTTTCAAATTAATGATTAAATTGTAATTTCTGTATGGACATAATTCCAGGCAGCCACACTTGGAACAGATTAACTAAAACTTAAGTGAAATTAACACCTTTAATTAAAAATAAAACAATCATTCTATTTGATCGTAGATTTATCGGTCATAAGTGTCACAAGCCATTAGTACTTACAAGAACACTTTCTTTGCTGGCAAATTAAGAGAAATTTTTACTCCTAGTATTATTTGCACCAATAAATTTATGTATGTTTCTAATATTGGAAGTAGATCTAACTGTGACTTGTTGGTTTTTATGTACAACTACAGCAAAAATACAATTTTAACCATCTGTTTTAATTTCTTTTCCCAGGCTAACTACCTAAAACAAGTTCTGTTCTCACAGAATCATTTGCGGTTATTAAAGATAAAGTGTTTGAGACTCATGAACTACAGAGCCCCATCCCCTAGTGTCTGAGCTCACCCGGTCAGAGGCAAGACAACTGCTCTGGATAAAGAAGGCCCAATCTATTGTCATCATAACACCTGATGCAAAAAGACCCTGGGGAGACACAGCACACCCTGGATAGTAAGTGAAAATGATCATATCTATTATAAACTTATATTTTAACATTCATGTATTCATTTTATAAAACCATTTAAAAAACAGCCTTATCAGCAATCCATTATATTATCTGGGTCATAATCTAATGTATAGGTAGGGTCTGTGGTACTATTAAGCATGCTTTAAAGTTATTTTTGACAGTTGTCTCAGAAATATTGAACTGATGCTAGTAATATAATCTTCCCAGAACCAGGGAGTCTCATGGTAAACATCTTTTGTATTAGCTATTTCAAAATTATCATGGACATAAAAGAGAAAGGAAATTTTTCTTCAGCTTACCAACCCCATGAATATTGTTGATAATCAGTTCAGATGATTGCATGCGCAGAATGCTCAAAATAAATTAATATTTACCCAATCTCCACTCCTCTAGGTAATTTGAAAAACTGATGATTTCCAAAGAGATTGAGCCCTAAAACAGTAATTTAGCCCTGCCATACGATCTACAATAATAATATTTTCTGGCTGTTTTATGGAGAAATTCGGGGAGGATTTTATCAGAATCTTTCAATCATTCTTCCTTTTCCTAATACTGTGGAAAGTAGGTTACAGTAAAACAGATATTATAAGATAATGTGTTTGCTTTAAATCTATGACTTCTCCCACATTTGGTGTATTATTGCCTTAAAATGAAGGCTGTGTTAGTATTCTGTAAAAATATAATATGCAGCCAAAACTTGTAATATTTTGGTTGCATTATCACATATAAAAATAAAAGTAGGGTGCACTCCTAAGAACTCAAAATAGTATTCAAACAAGTCATTCTCCTGTGAATGACCCTGTTTCTGATGATAAGTAAAACACAAGATACTACAATTTGTGACATCATCTCTGCCAGAAATTTGTACACTATCTTATTTTAAAATTTGTGTAATTATCTTAATTTGTATAATTATAACAATAAAGTGCATTTAAAAGGTCATTAAAGACCCAAGTAAATAAGGATAAATATTTCAAGTGGAGCATAGGGTAATTAAAATATGTAAAGCAAACTTAAAACAAAAATTGATCATCCAAATACCTACAATTTCATTTCTTTATTGGAACACAAGTATTTGTCCTGGTTTAGATTAATCTTCTTTTAAATTGCTGAATGTTACAGTTTTGTACTTAATCATTTGGAAGCATAATGTTGAAAATTTTTAGATTCAAATGCTAGCTTAATTTGAGAATCTAATTTTAAAGTGTGGGAACTCAAACTGATAGAAGCAGTATTAAAAAGTAACACTGGATTTTACTTTTGGATTATAACTTATGACACAAAATGCATATACAAAAATGGGAGAAAATGTCAATATGCTCTTATCTATTCAAATTATTGTTTCTGGAAATTTGTTTTTATGCAACTCATTGAGTTGTATGGTCAAAGATTTGAATTAGTGATGCTGCAGGTCGATCTGAGTTTAGATTCGTTCTTCTCACTGTGTACATGAATTACTCACTATGTACCAAACTGAAGAGCAGATGCTAAGTTTACTTCACATGTTGCCATCACATTGTTATTAGTGACTGAGCTTGAAAAACAAGCTTCAAATAGTCCAGTGAAAGTGCTATCTTTTAACAGTCCACAATGCCAAATCAGTAATTTATTATTAAGCAAAGTATATGTGCATATTCAGCAATTTTGAGTAAAATCGTGATATTTTGTTGCCATATTTGGTTGTGAAAACCCATAAAGGTTTCTATAGATAATTCTTTAATTAAGTGATTATCAAAAGGTATTTATAGATGTATAAATTAAATATATTTATTTCTAGATCTATCTATATCTCTATAATATAGAGATATTAGGTATATATTAGATATATTGTAGATATATAAAATATACACATGGATATATTAATATAGATATTTATATATCTATAAATACTTATAGATATCCAATTAATTAAATTATACCTTTCTTTTTAGTTTTGATTTATCTTTTTTTTCTTTTGTTGTTTTCTATATCTTAAGACTAAAATATCACCAGTATTAAAAAATTTAAATAATTCTCCTAAATCAAGTTGGTGGCTTAATGCTTCATCAAATTGACTCATTCAGGATCATCTAAGTAGAGGAAACTTTAATTGAAAAAAAAAATGCCACCATCAGATTGGCCCATGTGTAAATCTATGGGGTATTTTCTTGATTAAAGATCAATTGGGGATATCCCATTGCTTTTAGTAATGCTCTTGGGGAAGTGGACTAAATCTGTCATAATAAAGGTAGCTGAGCAAAGTTTAAGGAGGAAATCAATAAGAATTATTCCTCCATGGCCTCTGCTTCTGTTCTTGCCTCTGGGTTTAACCTTGACTTCTGTAACCCTAACAAACTTTCCTCCCCAAGTCGGTTTTAGTGGTGGTGTTTGTCACATCAACAGAAAAACAAACTAGTACAGTTATTCAAGATCAATCTTACTTAGAAGTGAGGCATGCTGGAATTCTAGACTGCTTACTAAAAGTTTCATAAACTTCCCTTGGATGTAGGTGCACCATTTTCTTTAATTGATTAGCTCAATTGACCATTGTGAGTAATGCATCAATAAATGTAAAGGTGTTGTGCAATATTTCTTTGGTGCTTTGACTTGGGTTGGTGTCTATAAAAGAATGGCAAAGCTAGGTAGTCCCAGTAGCTAGAGTGGTCCTAGTCTGATACTTTAAGAAGTATCCACACTAACATCAATAATTCCTGCATGTGTTTACATTCCAACTTTCCTTTAGATTCAGGTCTCTGGTTCAGATGAAAGACAAAGATCACATTGGCATACATCTAAGCCTAAAATAGGAGAGCTCAGGAGAATGGGGCAAGGTATTTATAGCTATTCAAATGATTCCATAGAGCCATTGCCATCCTTCTTTTATTTCAGACTCCTTTACTACATACCATTCTCATTTTTATTGGATATTTTCTTTATTTACATTTCAAATGTTATCCCTTTCCCAGTCCCACCCCCAGAAATTTGCTATCCCATCTCCTCTTCTCCTGCTTCTATGAGAGTGTTCTCCCACCCACCAACCCACTCTTGCCTCCCTGCCCTTGCATTCCCCTGCACTGGGGCATAAAGCTTTCACAGGACCTAGGGCTTCTTCTCCCATTGATGCATGACAAGGCCATCCTCTGCTACATATACACCTGGGGCCATGGGTCCCTCCATGTGTACTCTTTGGTTGGTGGTTAATATTGTTGTTCTTCCCCACCTGGGGATCCATCCCATATACAGTCACCAAATGCAGATACAATTGTGGGTGCCAAGTTCATGCTCACAGGAGTCTGATATAGCTGAGAGGCTGATATAGTCTCTCCTGACAAATACAGAGGCAGATGCTCACAGCCCAACCATTGGACTGAACACAGGGTTCCCAATGGAGGAATTAGAGAAAGGACTGAAGGAGTTGAAGTGATTTGAAACTCCATAGAAAGTACTACCCACCTTTCTATAAAGAATGCTGCACCTTCTATCTCAGAAGCTGACCAAGTTTATTAGCTAATAGTGTAGCCATGCCTACCGTTTTCTCTTTCCTGCTCACTCCATTCTATTCCTACAGCAATCACCATAGAGAACACATCTAGAATAGCTTTGAAGAAGGATGGCCATTTATGAAGTCTTTAAGAGATTATTGTCAGGTAATTATGGAATACAGTCTCCAGGATCCATGATCTGGATGAAAACATTTAGGTAAACATTACATTGCTGGTGAGCAACTATGCTCAGAAAATAAAGGAGAGAAGTTCAATGAGCTACATAAGTTATGAAATTTAAGAGTTAGTAGGGCAACTTGTCCCACTAGGCTATCTGCAAAGATCCTTTTGCAGGCTTGTATGGCCTAATTTGGTTATACTTGTGATGTAACGCATGCAAGCGTAAAATTTTAATGTAATAAATGTTTATTTCACCAGATAGTATTTGCAACAAAACTTAGATCTACAATTTGACAACTAAAACATTTGATGCATGTACATTGTCCTGACCTCAAGTATAACACTCATTAAAAATCAATATCAAGTCTTTTTAAGTTCTCTTCATCTACTGTTTACTGATGATATAGGGGCACACTGTTATTGTGGCAAGGGTTAATGAGACAATGTGGTGCATAGGATCTTCTGAGTTCATGTCAGCAAACCAATCATCTAAAACCATAAATATGCTCAGAAATCAATTTGAGGAGACTCTATGTATGTCATTGAGCCTCATGAGGTTTAAATTTCCTGTGAATGTGTCTCACAGAGTTCTCTAGGCATTATGCTTAATGTGAAGTTTTCATTTGATTATCCTTTTTTCTCTTGATGGATTCATGAAGCACTGCACAGCCAATTTCTCAGTTTGTTTGATCCAAGCACAGTCTTTTCTTTGTTGGTGTCTTTTCTTCCAGACATCTGCTTCTCTTTAAAATGGAACTTATCTGTTATCTTTGCCTAACTTCCGTGGTGAAAGAACCTCTTTGCTTCCTATATATATCTGGATACAAAATAAATATGTGTTGGATGTAAGTCTTGTAATTCAACTTAAGTCAATTTTTGTTATGGTCAAACCCCAAATACCAAGGTAGTTGAAACAATTAAGCAACGTTATTTAATACCCATGTCTCAACATCATGATTTTCAAATGATAGGATAAAGTTTACCTGTTTGAGCTATTGCCTTTGTGAAAGTATGAAACCATCTGATATTCATTTTAACAGTGCATAAATCAAGGCAACTTACATAAATCAAAGTGATGTTTTCAATTTAAGACTCCAAGAGCCAAGAGAGATAAGCCCATCTTAGGAGATCCAAAGAAATGAGGGAAACAGATGGTGGAGAATTTGTATTTCAGAGAGGTGTTTTCTCCTTCCTCACCAAGAATTTAGTCTATCCTTTTTGGTCCTATAGCCAGAGAGAGAGAGGAAAAAGAAAGAAGAAATGATGAAAGAAAGAAAATGGCAAAAGAAAGAAAGAGAGAGAGAGAGAGAGAGAGAGAGAGAAAGAAAGAAAGAAAGAAAGAAAGAAAGAAAGAAAGAAAGAAAGAAAGAAAGAAGAAAAAGAGAGTAAAGAAATAAAGAGGAGGGAGGAAAGGGAGGTAAGAAGGGGAGGGGAATGAAGGAGGGGGAAGGAAGGAAGGAAGGAACCAAGGAAGGAAAGAAGGAAGGCAGGAGGCCCCTGATAACTATCCCATACCTTTTCGAATTAACTGTCCTTATCACCTGTAATTAAAGTACAAAGTAGCAGATCAAATCAAGGGAGCACAGGTTAGATGAGTCGTCAGAAACATCACATTTCTGTGTCCCTTTAAAAATGCCAAAGAATACAGAGAACTAATCATGTCAGTTCCCTTTGAGAACTGTTTAATCAGGTGTTTTAGGGAATGAGAAATAAACAGACCATGTGCTATAAATTAGTTCCCTGTGTTGTATCATGAATTCACTAGTGTGCACTCAACTTGAGAAAACAATAAGAGCCTGCAGAAAAGGCACTGGAGTGTATGTCAGCAGATGTGGGCCCAAGTATTTTATTATTCTATTATATTAGCTTCAGCCCTCAACAAAGTCACCTATCTCCTAGACATCCCAAATTGGAATATGGATACCTCTGCTAACTAATGAGGGTGCATGCTCTAAGAACCAAAAAAGTATTTCAAAGTATTTTGATATAGAAAAACATGTGTAACAGATTTTATTTTTAATCCAAAATCCATTCTCAGTGAGAGAAGAGAAGGAATCTCCTTTGTTGTATCTTAGGTCCCCATGAGGCAGCCAGAGTCATGGGGTCTGGGAATCATGATACAGGTAGAAGGAAATAAAAGTTCTCTTGTTCTCATTGTCTCTGAAGCAGTGCTTGTCACCAGAGTGGGCACAATAATCTAAGGAAGGTATGTAGGGGCATATGTATAATATATGCTAGCATAAAGACATATGATGAGAATTATACACTTGATCTTAGCTAAAAGGACGAGAAGCAATATATGTTGACACTTATATAGTGAAATAATTATTAACGCACAGGGCATTGAGAGTGCAGCAAAAGAGAAGTTATATATGCATCTGTCAGTTTCTACCAGTAATTACATTTGCATATATTTGCATATATATGGATATACAATATCAAAAGCAGGCTGTTGAAATAGACATGATGGCCATCAGTATTTCTGTCAGTTTATTGAGGAATGAAGATCATATAACTACTGTCACAGTCAATATACAGAATAATTTCATCACCATGACAATCTCCTTCATGTATCTACTTGACAGCCATACACTGAAGCTATCATAACCTTTATCAATAGGTCAATCATCTAATGAATATATATTTCATGGGGAAGCTGAGCATCAACTTAGACATTCTTTAAAACAAATGAAATTCACAGTCCATCTGAAGATCTATCATGTGTGGCCCACACTGAGTCCATAAAGTAAGACCTCAGATTCAGAAATGAGAAACAGAAAAAATTTCACACTGTAAAACTCAGGTTGATCTTATGACTAATAAGGAAATAAGATTAAAATTGGCTCCCTCCCTCTTTCTTCCTATGCACATGCGCACACGCACATGCACACACACACACACACACACACACACACACACAGTCATTCACTAAAGTCAGATTTTACTATTTTACCAATTTATGGAGAGAAGTGTTCATGCTAGTTCTTTTCTTAGTCTTTATATCATATCACCAGACCTGAATTTTTAAAAGCTTCCTTGAGTAATTAAAAAAAATAATAATAGTTGGCAAGTTTAATCAAACTTCTTGCTTTCACACAAATGCAATGTTTGGTTTCCTTACATTCTGTACAGCCAATTCTTTAAAAGAAAAAAAAAGCCAGAATAATCACATGAAACCACAAATCAGATTACATTTTGCAAAATGGCTCCCCATTGTACTTCAAATAAAATCCATATAAGAGTCCACTTTCAGGCATGAAGTTATTTCACTACCAAGCCAGCCATCAAATATCAATCAGGTGTATTGTCTTAGCAGAAAATATCTGCTTCTCCCAAGGTCCTCCCTTTAGAAGCAGCAACATGACAGGAAAACTCACAGGTGCCACCTCAGCTACCATGGCTGTGGCTAATGTATTTGGGGAGTTATATTATATAAGATCTTGCTTTTTTCCAGTCTATGTCATGTGTACTCTTCAGAGATGATCCAGAAAATGTCCCTAATAAAAATCGCAAGTGATAAGTTGTGTTGCAGAGACTGATTCCCAGGTGTTTACTCAGGAACCAAGACCACAGACTGTGGGGCTATGAATGCATTTCTAATTCACTGCTGTCTCTGTCCCTATCAAATACCTAACTGGACCCAGGATCTTGTTTGGTTTTCTGAACACTTTGTATTTTTGTTTCCCTCTTTGTGAGTACCTGTCAGGCTTTTGTTGTCCTTAATGTTTCACGTTTACTCATGCACTAGATCCTCAAAAGTGTTTTGTAGACAATGACATCTCAAGTGACATCCATAGGATTCCCAAGTCCCTCTTATGTGTTTTCCCTTTATGGTTGTTATATGTGAAATTATCTAAATCACCTCTTTTCACTGGAATAGTTGCTTCAAGAAGCAGGGACCTTATTTGCTTGGCTTGCCTCTGGATTCCCAGTCCTGAATGCATAATAAGTAAGCAATCAATAAATACCTATCAAATGAAAGGATATCACAATCAAACCTCAGATGTAAAATTTTTTATGGTGTCTTGTAAGACTTTTTCTGGCTCAAATTTTATTTTATATAATGTCATTTGATAACCACACACATAAAAATCATTGTTTCATTTTCTTCTATTCTTTAACAATTGCATGCATGTATATGATGCATATTGGTCATTTCCACCCCTATTACTGTTTTTCATCATACAAAAACTTTTCTTTTTCAAGTAAGTCCCATCCTATTTTGATTTTTTAAAAATATTTTTCCTTTACTGATTTTACTTGATTTTATTTGCATGACTTGATGATTACTTAATGGTCCATGGGCAAATTATTACTGGCCACACCATGGAAGGAAGTGAGACCTTCCCATCACACATGGGGAGCCTCGTGATACTCTCCTCAATCATGATGAAATCATAATAGAGAAATCTCATTTGACTCTTAGGAAGGCAATCACACCTTCAAACTCATGAAATTATTTTGCCTGTTGTGTCCGGAAGATGCTTTCTCGACGAACCTTCCCAATCTCTGTTTTCACATTCTTTCTGCATCCTATTTCACATTCCCTGAGCACAGAAAAGGTGGATACTGATATCTTGTTTAAGATGGGACAGATTAACAGCTGTGAATCTTTGCTTTAACTGATACTCACTGTAAAAGGAAACTTTTTAAAATATCATCTGCATTTACCTTTTAAAGCAGAATATGATTGGGCACTATTTCCATTCACAAGCCTTGCTGAGTTACAAGACCTAGGAAACTTAGGATTTTGTTCTCAGGACTTTGGAAAACAAGCCACTTGGGGAATACCTTTCAGGTTGTTTAACTTGTGTTTATTTCTAAGACTAGCATATGCAGAATTAGCTATAGGGAATGAAAATTTTAAGATGTAATTTAATTTGGTCTACTAAGGAATCCAGAAAGCCAAGAACAGCACCAATGTGTGGGAATACTCTTCTTTAGAAAGTAATTTGACCTTTGTTATGTTGAATAATGCAACAGCTGTAGGTTCTCCCCTAAGACACCTTGAGCCACATCATTTAATGAGGTATATAGTACCAGAAATGAACTAGCTCCTATAGAGTGGGTCTTGAATTCAATCAGAAATCAGATGGCTACCCCATAATAGTCATTCCACTATTATACCAATGAGCATATCTTACCAGGAAGGGCATTATTGGAGCTCACCACTTGCACACTGAAAAGCCAATTAATGACTTTTCTCTGCCAACAGCTTATGTGATATCTTCCAGCATAATGTATGCAGATACACAAGGATGAAAATTCCACCTCATAGCCAACTTGATTTCTCTTACAGTATAGTTCTAGTGGGGGAAGCAAGGGCATCAACAACAGCCTTTAATGTTTTGGGAGACATCTGAGCACCTTTTAGCTGTATGGACATATTCCTCACCGGTTACTGGGGTTTGGCCTTATAATCTATTTCTCCTGCAAGAAGCATTATCCACCCATATAGGTTATTTCTATTAAAATATTTTAAATCGTCTTAATAGACTTACAAAGTAATGAAATTTCCAAAGACTTTTTAAATACAATGTTAGTTTAGTCTAACCTTTGTTCTCACCTTCTCTTATCCTCTATTCCTCCTCCCCCCTTTGTGATTCTCTGCCCTCCTCAGTGTTTCTAAAATTCATTAAAGAGCATCAATTGTACTATCAAGGGATAGTACCATCCTTCAATAAGTAGCAGTCAGATATACCCACCCACTGATGTTATGTAAGCAAATGACAAACAAGTATGACTGCTGGCCTCTGAGACATGTGTCTGATAATACCAGAGAGGAAGAACCCATAGTAACATGTTACAGAAGAAAACAGTCAAAGGATTTCAAGCAATCACATGTGATTTTAATTATTGAAATTACTCTTTGGATGAGTTAGAGCAATCACTCTGCTACTGAAATATTTCAAGAGAAAGGTAGAACCCACCCATAAATTTACAAAATGTGGACAGTATATGGTCCAAACTTTTCCTTGGCTTGGACCATATAGCAAATGCCTGTCTTTTAGAAGACTACAGCTACATTTTGCTATCAGTAACCCAATGCACTTTGAAGTTCCCAGGACCAGTTGTGTCTCCTCGTTTGTGAATGTCAACATCTGTTTCTTGTAGGAAAGCAGATATAATATTCTAAGCAATGCTGTACCAGCAGTGCTTAGTACAGGCCATTTTCCTGATGGAGATTTTATTTACATTATTCTAAGCATGAATTGCAAAGGATTGAATAAATCATCTAAAATTCAATATACTCTCCTCCTTCAATACAACTAATTTATTTTGCAGCAGAAGCATCTTCCTCCACAGACAGGCCTTTCTAATACAAAATAAATTCTCCCTGGGTTCATATCTCTGGAGTGTATGCATTAATCATACTAGGACCTGAGAGAAAATATTAATATTTTTGGTAGTGATCTAATTTTATTCATAGAGGCACACATAATTCAATTTTTCCTTTATTCTAGCTTTTCCTTGTTGATTAGTTTTCTAACAATAACAAGATCCTTCAAAAGAAGGGACTCTGAATTGTGAAAATGCTTCAAAAATGTTAAAAAAAACCCCTACAACTTATTTTTTTAAAATCACAGTTATTGACAATTACCAGCAAAATATCTCATGTCAACTTGCTTTTTATTTTATATATTTTATGAGATAAGTACTTTATCTACATACAAAAGTGGTTCTCTTTGCTCTCTGCTTCACAAACTTATGTCCATCTATCCGTATCTGACCACTTACCAGAAAACATATTCATTAAACACAGGAAGATACTGGCATACAAGTAAAGAAAAAAAAAATTTTAAAGCTTAACAGGTGATCTTGCCAAAGATTTTATAACAGTAAGTAGCAAATTATGATAGCATAAAAGTAAAATATAAATAAAAGTAACCTTTTGCCTGTCTCACCTCTAGGTTTAATTAGTGACATAGGCACTGATCTTTTGCATGTACCTCTTTCTGACATTTAACTTTAACATAAATGGAATGTAGTAGTCAATGCGTGCCAGAGATACCAGACACTTAATTCACTCTGATATGAACGATGACAGAAATGGTACTGAAGCATATATTCCCATCCACCACTCATTTTTAGTAAAAAGAGTTGTATAGAAATAAATAACTTAAATCAATTTCAAGGAATAAAAATCGACATCATGTGTGGAAAGGCAATAAGGTATATAAACGGAGCGTTTTACAGACTGTTATTTTCTAGTTTATGGCAAATAAATGTGTTTGCATTATTATAATAGAGACCTTAGCAATTTTATACAGTGATTATAATCCTAAGGACAAGCACAAAAACACCTTCCAGGGTCCCTGCTAATTGTTCCACACAACGTATTTGATGGTAGATGAATAGAGTAACCACTTTGTTTATTATGCAAGCTAGAGAAAGATAGACTATTCTTGTTGGTTCCAAGTAATAGTAGGTGAAACCAAGAGCAGTAGAATATATTATATGATGATGTTATTGATTGGATATGACATAGAGAATCATTACACATCCTTAACATTTCTGAGTAATTAGACTGTATGTATCAGCTTGAGGAAGATCTACATCCTACCTCCCATATAATAGGTAATTTTACATAAAATATTGAAAGGAAATAAGGCATCAAAAACCTACTGGGTTTAAAGTGCATGATAATTATCCATTAAAAATACATGCATGTTTCCCTTGCTTTATAGCAATAAGAGGCTTAGGGCACATCTCTTTTGTCTCTGTTCCTTTGCTTTTGATTCAGTTGTTTTTAAGCAGTGGGGTTTCTTATATACTAGAGTGAAGGATAAAGGTTAGGTTGCCCAATAAATTTCCCCAAACAGAACTATCACTGTCACTTAAGGAAACTGGAATTCCTTAAAGTCTTCTGCAATATTTCTGAAATAGACCTCCAAAGTGGAGAAGTACTGTGCATTTAGTAACAAGGAGATCTAGTCTGGGGTTGTTGTTTGGTGACGTGTTTGCCACTCAACGAACATCCTTTCTGCCACCCTTTCCTGTTGATATGAGAATCGGAAGGGTGACACTGAAAATTTGAGGAACCATCCCGTACAGTAGGTTGCTCACGTGAATATGGAATTCTTTGAATAATTTGTTGCAGTCCCTAAATAGACACACTGAAGCTGGGTCTGTTGTGAAATCTGAAATCATAGCTTCAATCACAACCGTGTTGTCTAGCCTACTTAATCTGTTGAGATTGCGAAAGGCAGGATTGATCTACAGTATTTTTTACAAACTCTTTGGTTGATTTTATATAATCTATCCTTTTACCATTCATTCTCAGCCTGCAATTTCTAGCTCTAATTAGTATCTTCCACCCTACTTTCTCTCTTCTCACCCTTATTCCTGTTCTCTCAGCTCTTGATTTGAAAACTTAAAATAGCCTTCCACCTTGCTTCCTAAGAAATCCTGCTGCCGAGCTACCATCCCATCAAAAGGAGCATCCCTAGCACACGGAGGAATCATACTACACCTGAGGATGCCTCCTCTCTGGCCAGTTAAATGACATTGAACTCAATTTGCTAGTACTTGCTGAGGAGTTTTGCATCTATGTTCATTGGAAATTGTTCTATGGTTTAGTTTTGTCGCTGTATCCTTACACAGTTTGACTGAAAGTTATTGACCTCAAGGAATGACTATGGAAGAGTCCTCTCAGTTCTTTGAAATAGTTTTAGACCGGTAAGGAATATTTCATTAAAAACTTGACAGTCACTAGCAGTGTGGCTGAGCTGTCCCAGGCTTCAGAAGACTTCTTTTTTTTTTCTAAAGGTTTATTTGTTTATGTGTTTTATGTATGAGTGCCTTCTTTGCATGTACTCTCTGCACCGGAAGAGGGCATCAGATCCTATTATAGATGGTTGTGAGCCACCATGAGGTTGATGAGATTGTACTCCAGAAAAGCAGAGCAGCTCTTCATCTATGCCATCTCTCCAGCCCTGGTTGGAAGACTTTTATTCCTTTGTTTTCATCATCCTTGCCTTTTAGTCCATTGTTTTCCATGGTCTCGTGGTTCAATTTAAATGTTCTATGTCAAGAACTTTCTCCATTTCATTTAGGTTTTCCAATTGCTTGGAATATGTGTTTTTCATAGTGGGTTTTAGTGATTTTTTTTATATTCCTGTTGGCATTGGGTATACAGTCTTTTTAGTTTCTGAAGCTTCTCTCCAACCCCCTTTCTCTATTTCCTTCCTTGCTTAGCCTAGATAGAGTATTAACAATTCTGCTTCTCTTCAAAAACAATAGCAACAAAATTTCAACACAAATGCAAGCCTTTTGTTTCACAGATATTTTGTACTTCTTATTCTCAGTATTATTTCTTCTCTGACAATTATTTAATTGAGTGTGATTAATTCATATGTTTTTGTTCTTCTATTTGGCACTAAGTAGATTATTTTGATCTTCTGGTTCTTTTAAAAGATCATTATTTTGTTGTTGTGTGTGCTTATTGTTTATAATAGTGACTTTGAATACAGAGCTTCACACAAGTTCAACAATCCATTTCAGGACCCTCAGTGGTTGGTTTATATGAACTATATGTTGATGATTCAATTCATTCCTATTAATTTTTTCCCCAAAGTTACCTTTAGTGTATCTCATAAGGTTAGGCATATTGTATTTTCATCATTACTGATTTTAGGAACAATTTAATTATTTTTTTCTTATTTCATCTATGGCCCATTCTCTTTAAAATGTGTTGTTGTTGTTGTTGTTGAATGTATTTGTGTAATTTGTACAATTTGCTATGCTGTTGACTTCTACCTTTATTTTGTTGTAACCAGAAAAGAGAATATGCAATTTCTTTTCAAATTTCCACGAGCTTTTATTATGGTCTAACACATGGTTTATTGTGTATAATGGTCTAAGCAACTCTTGGATAGATTTGTCTGTAAATATCCCCTAAGTCTATTTTATTTATACTATAGTTTAATCTTGGATATCTCTTTGTTTGTGGTAGGCTGTTTGTTTGTTTGTTTGGTATTGATCTTACTAAGCTTTCTATTCATAAATATGGAACATTAAAATTAGTCTTATATTGTTACCTATATCTTCTTTTATATGCAATAGTGAGTGTTTTATTAAATTTGGGATTCCAACATTATGTGCACATGAATTTAAATCTAAGCCTGAGACTGACTCCTGACTGCTCAGCAAGTGCAGGCTCTTAGCAATAAGCCTGACAAACTGACCCAAGTGTAATCTGAGTCCCTAATGGAGGGGGAAAGAGTCACCTCCTGAAGGTGGCTCTTTAGCCACCACATGCACACAGTGACATATATGTACCCACACAGGAATGCCTGGTCTCAATCCCTGTACAGTCCTTACTTTCTGACTACTGACCAAATTGATCAATCAGTATTATGTCCCCTACCATGCCTGCCTGGCAAAGATGTATTGTACCCTCATATTGGGCCAAAATAAATACTTTAATGGATTAAGGAAGCAAAGTCTTGAGTGAATGTGTATTGTTTGACACAGACACAGCCATGTCAAAGTTCCTACAGGAGTGCCAAAACTTTTGTGTGGTCTGAGTGAGAATATTAACAATGAAAGCTTTCTAAATTTCTTCCATGGATGTTCATAGACTAGAGGCTGTCCCCTACAGAGACAGTTCCTACTGAGACTGGCTAAGCCTGCTCCCTCTTCAGCTGTGTGTAATAACCCTGCCCCCTTGTTAAGCTGTACTTAATAACCCAATCCCATTGCCTTGTTCAGCCATATGTAATATACCTACCTCCCTGTTCAATTGTGTATAATGCACAGCTGAGCTTCAGAGGTTCTCTGGGTTTCCTATCCTATTGCCCAGAATACCCAACCCCACGTCTTCAATGAGTTTGTCCTGTCTTCATTCCCACACTTCTCTGGTTAGGTTAGTCTCCAGAACCATGAGTAGAGTGGCACTCTGTCCCCAAAGTTGCTCTTGTCAGGTATTTGTTCATAGCACTGTGAAGAAAGTCACGTTAGAGCATGCTTTGTCAGATGGTAAATCTGTTCATACTTCATGATCTTTTTCATGGAGTATCATGATCTATCTTCTTACTTTCTCTCTGTATGTGCCTGGGTGCATTTTGAATAGGGAGTTGTGCTTTTTTGTTTTTGTTTGGCATCATCTTTTATTTTGACATCATAGTGCGTTTACATTAGAGGTTGCATTTGATATTTAGGACTCACTCTTCAGTGCTTTTGTTTTGATGGTTTTCAGTACTGATGTTGAATCCTTTCTGTTTCTCTTTTGTGAGATTTATGTTTCCACATGCTTTCATGCCAATAGCTATTTTTCTTTCATTTGGGGATTAAGAACTCCCTTAAGCATCTTTTTGCAAGGCTCATCTGCTCATGTTGCACTACCACAATGTGTTTCTTCTTTCAGGACTTTATTTCTCTTTTATTTTTGAAGAATAAAGTTACTTGGCTATTGTTTTTGTCTCAAAGATACCTTGTGTCAGAATTTGGAATACATCCTTCTATTGCATCTTGGCCTGTGGGTTTCTGCTAAGAAATCTGCTCTTAGTCTTAACACCTTTAAATGTGACTTGGCACTGTTTGCATGCATATTTCCAAAGGTTTCCTCTGTATTGTGTTTTGGATATTTTAAAGTACAATATGCTGTTATGAAAATATTTTAAGGTCATGTCTAATTCTAATTCTATAAACCTTCTATGGCTTTGTGCTATTATTGTACAGAATAAGTTTTCTATGCCATTAACAACCCTACCCTTTATTCATGGGTAATCAACACCCATGGGTTTCTGTTTAAGGTTTCTTAAAAATCTTGAGTGTTCTATTGCTTTTTCCTTAGATTATTTTTCTCTTCAATTTGTAACTTAGGCAGTTCTAAACTTCAGATATTGTTTCTTCTGTTTGATCTACTCTATCACTAAAACTTTCACAAATACTTTTTAATATATCTATGTGTTCTCAAATTTTTTATTTCTCTACAAAATTTCCATTTTTGTTGAATTTCTTATTCAAATCCTCTTTTGCCTGGCTAACATTTAATAATTTCCCTACTCTCATGGATATCAGTAAGCTTATAAGATTTTTTTTCTATTTTTAAAAATCAGGTATTCTACTCATGTTTTTTTAATACTAGAATGTTTCATTCTCTGTTCCTTGTTTCCATATTTTCAATGTTCTTGTGGTGAAAGTTGTGCAGCTGATGGGTCAGGTACAAATTTTATCTGTTATCTTTCTTACTAAGTGTCTTTCTCTTAAGATATGTCCTGCGTGCTTACTTGTTTGTATTGTTAGGTTTGTTTTCAGTTAGACCTTGTGATATAATTTCTTTATAGCCTCTTTGTATGTAGTTAGTGACTTGAAACACAGAAGTACCAGGACATATTGAAAAGACCCATACAAGAGTGGTGTCAGGCTAGTAATTCAGACAGATGTGGTAAACATAGAATTCAGTATCAAGTTTTTTCTAAGTTTAGATTTTAGATCCTATCAGGCAATGTCAGAGTTTCCTAAAATACTTTTTATACGAATTCTGATCCTAATCAGAACTTCTACCACTAGTAATCCCAGAAGTAACAAACGACTTGAAATTCTTTTCCTAATATTCTGCATGCATAGAGGTGGCAGCAGGGTAAAATGTCTTCTTTACAGTTTATGGACAGACAAGATATGGGGCAAGGGTAACCAGGGGAACTATGCAAGACAGGTATCAGTAGGAACTCCCTTCAAGTACCTTGACCTCCAGGCTATTTGGATGGTGCTTCCTATTCCTTTCCATTTCACAATACTCAACAGCATGAGCCTGACAGCGAGCCAGCAAGGCACCTATAAATCAGATTATTGCCATCATCATCATCATCATCATCATCATCATTGTTTTGAAAAGCATTTTTCAGTGAAGTCAGAATAATGGAATACATTTGAAGATGCTCAGAGGTGTTCATATGGAAGAGTTTGCCACTGGTGTAGTCCAAACTCGGTCATTTATTTCTCATGGTGTCTCATAGCTACAATGACTTGTGTATTCAGTAGGAGGAATATCTTTTTTTCAAAGCAAAGTTCTGGTTCAGATTTCCAATTATTTAGGTAAGTGTGCATTCCTCCAGTAGCTAGGATCACCACTGCTGACACTAGTCTTTCGCCTTTACCTTCGCCATGAAGAGTTTCCCTTCTCCTCTCTGTGGGCTCAGTAACAAATTCTAAAATGGCTTAGGTTTCTATGTCTGTTTTTTCTGGTCTCTAGATCTTTGAAGATTCCTATCTCTTTTGATGGTCCACTATGACCTCCTCTAGTCAGTTCTAATGCAGCTTTAGACTTATCCCATTGTTTCTGTTTATGGAGGAAGAGATCCGCTGTGGTCCCATCCTTCGGCCATCCTGAGTATATGATTGACTGCATTTCTATTAGTAGGTATTGTTTGGTAAAATACTCAGGTCAGCAAAGTGAATAATATCTCCTGCTTATTCTACAAGTGTAACTCTGAAGCATACACTACTTTAACAAATGGTCATATATTTCTAAGAAGAAATAGAAAAGGTGTCTTGTTTTGTTTTTTATCTTAAAGCTCACATTAAAATGTTCTTATTGTAGAAACAAGGTAGATACACTAGGTTTGGTGAGAAAAATAATAAATTTGAACTAATTCCTTCCAAAATGTAATTTTTTAACCAGAAGAGTAATAATTACAGTACTATGTGCCTAAATATAATATCATTAGTTTTAAATATATTTATTAAGTTTTTCAAAGTTTCTATTAAGAATGTTATTATTCTGGAATATCTAACAACAACAAAACCACAAGAAAGTGTATCTAGGACATTATAAAAAGTACCACATTGTTCAATGAACATTTCCAGTATCCCTGTGATTAGTGTACACACACACACACACACACACACACACACACACACACACACACAAAACCAGTCTGAGAAACTCTGAGACCAAGAGAACTTCCTTTCAAGTCAACTAAACCAATTCCAGAATAATAGAATGTGTTGGGAGGTTTGGCAGCGAAGCAAGAAATGGAGACAGAGGAGGTGCACTAGGGATCACTTCAACTGACCATAAATCAAAGCAATTCAGACCCAAGAAATGCCTTTTAAGCAAAGCCAGTGAGGAGCGCCAACTCCAAGCCTACCAAAAGACTTCTTTTTTATTTTAATCTCCTCCTTTTCAATAATAAAAAAAATGACTAATGTCATTTTGTTTTAAAGTAACTTTAAAGTGACAGGAAATATTATCCAGACTAAAGACACAGCTCCACAAAGAGCCACCAAAAAAAGAAATAAATAAAATAAATCTTGCTGATACTATATTTAGAAAGATTTTTTTTAAAGCTTTTCTCTCAGAAGCTAATATGAAAAGGTTGCTTAGATCATTCATGTCACTCCAGCTCTCATCCAGAGGTCAGGAAATTTGGTCCACTAATGTAATTACACTCTCAGTAGAGCTGTAAGCCTCCTCTCTCTAAGGTGTCAACTGTCTGCAAAGTTCTTCAACCAGTGCCAGTTTTGAGAATAAAGGAAACTTCAACACTCCCCAGCCCTGCCAGCTATGCTTGAGGGATGCTATTTTGATCATGTGTCTGCTTTTCAAGTGTAATCCAAAGGATTTCTCAAAGAGCTCTGTTTTGAAGCTTTTATCCTCTTATGCAAACACCCAAATAAGGACCAAAGACAATCCCCAGACTGGAAACCAGCATTCAAATGCACATAATGAAGGAGTACATCATAAAGAGGAAGGAAGGAAGGAAAGAAGGAAAAATTCTCAGAAAAGTAAGCTGAACAGTGTGGTGAATTGCAACTCAGATTTTGGTAGGAGAATGCCCTTCTAGAACCCTGGAACTGTTTTGTAAGAGCTGCCATTCACTAGAGGGTGCCTAGAGAAGAGCCAGGAAGTGACCTGGTCTTAAAGCCACATTCCCATTTATACACAGCATAGTATAATAAAGAAGAAATGGCTTAAATAATAAAGCAGCATAATGGCTTGCCTTTTACAGAATGAGGAGACAGTTCCATGGCTACAGAGCTTGCCTCGCAATATAGGAGGACCTAAGGTGGAGTCTTAGAACCCACACCAAATATTAAGTGTGGTAAGGGTCCTGTGTTTGTAATGCAGTGCTGGAGAAAGACATGAAATGACTGGTAAGTCCAGGGTACTCATGAGTTCCTTCCAGGCCAGTGAGCAACCCTGTCTTAAAGAATATGTAGATGGAGTCTAAGGTATAATCCCAAGGTTACCTATCTACTCCCAAGGTTACCTATCTACTGGCCTCAGATCCCACACAATCACCTGCATATGTTTACACACACATACACACACACACACACACACACACACACACACACTATACCTTTACTGATTTTTAAAAAAAATACAAATCAAATGAAATAGTTTTATTGTACAAAGAAAAATTGAAAGCAAATGTAAAAACATGATTTTTCAACTATCCAAATAAAAGTATGTGTCCAAATAAAAGATCTTTCTTTTGCATAAACACATTTTGCATAGTTTGACTGCAGTTACCATCTTGGTTTGTTGTTGTTGTTTTGTTTTTTGTTTTCATTAATATTTGCTGTAGTTTGGAGTTTAAATTCTTAAAAGACACCCACCAGAGGTGACTATTCATTTAGACACAGTTTGTAGCCAATTGAAAGTCTGTATTCCAGCTGGTTGACACTGCATTCTAGTATAGGTATTCAAGTCCTTAGTGTAGCCCCAAGTGTCAGGAGTACCAGGTTTTCATAAGCAAAATTCTCATCCTACAATGTAGGGGGCTTCACAGAAGCAAGCTGCTTAACAGAAGCTAAGAGAAGTTAACTGAGCATCCTGACCTAGAAAAGAGTTTGCTAATTTTCTGTGGGATACTCGTGGGATCCTCTATCAAGAAGATCAAGTTCTAATTAAACCTGAAATGGCCTCAACAAGTATTCAATATGGAAGAACCTCTGCACTATCTTGCCCTGTCACAAAATATCTCCAAAAGGCCTTGCACAAAGGGATTATTTTCATTGTGATGCATTAGAAGGTGGCAGAAAGATTTGAGGCCTATTCAAACGTTTTAGCTCATTAGGGATAACTTCAAGGTAGATTGTGAAATCTGGTTCCCGTGTGGGTTCTTTGTTTTGTTTTTGTTTGTTTATTTGCTTTTTCACCCACATGTATTCAGGAAGTGAGAGAGCCCTGCATTCCTTCTATTATTACCAAGTGGATCATCACCAACCCAAGGGACCCGAGCACCAGTCTGAAATATCTGACACTGTGAACAAAAGTGATCTCACATACTTGGAGTTGTTTTCTTCTCAATAGTAAGCAGTGAAAAGCTGATGGTTACAATATAACTCGTATAATTTCTATTGTTAATCCCCCTTGTATTACTATTTTAATAATATTTTAAGGGTTATAGCTTCCTTGACTGTTGGAATATAGTGTGTTAATGTTCAAAAGTACAAAATTAGTAGATTTTTTTCCATAAATAATATAATCTTATATATTAATCACTAAATTCTTTAGATTACATGACTTCTTTGAATTTTCTCATGCTATCAAACATTACTTATACAAACAATAAAGTAAATTAAGTGAAATATAAGAAATAAAATTATTATTATAGTTATCATAAGAACATACCTTTTCAAATATATTTATTTTCAATTATGAAAAAATTTGTATATTGTAATACCTACTATTTTAATAGTAAATGATAATTTTTTTCTTCTGATTTACTTAGGTCTTATTGTATCATAGGAAAAAATCAATTTTATTTATTTGGAAAACTTAAGTTATCTGAATCTTACTGTGTTGGTTATGGGTTAGCTGAAGCTGTTTGAAAGTTTGAAAGCAATAATGCATATAATATTGTACATCTCTGCATGTCAAAAATGAAAAATTAAAATTCAACCTCCAAAGAGAAAGAACTCTCATAAGGAATTGTGTGATAGTGAATTAAATCCCCATCATCCCCTGTCACTCCATATTTCCTCCATAGTGACTATGAAAGTAACAGACAAGAATCTTTTATTATTTGCTATTTTGTTGTTTATTATAACTGTAATTTTGCTATTACTATGGATTATAATATACAAATCTACAAAAATATCTGAGTAACCTCACATACTTAGAGTTGTTTCCTTCTCAAACAGTGAAAAGCTGGCAGTTACAATATAACTCATATAATTTCTATTGTTAATCTACCTTGTATTACTATTTTAATAATATTTTAAGGGCTATAACTTCCTTGATTATTGAAAAATAATAATATTGTAAAATATCTGTGTTCACCAAGGGTCTTTGTAGACCACTGTGAAAGGGACATTCAACCCCAAAGGGGTCCCAACCTACAATTTCAGAACCACTACCTAAAGGAACAGTCAAATTGAGAGATATTAAAATTTACTAAATGTTCTTTCACTGGTACATAACTCAGTCACAATTCACATTCTGCTTTATTTACTGTGTGCATTAAGGTAGTTTGTAAGAAAGACATTGTCTTGGTAACTTGTGTGCTAATTTTTCCTAGGAAAAACATGTTATGTTTATTATAGTCTTATTAGTGACCCTTATTAATCAATGTAGTAATCAGAATTATCAAGGCAAAGAAGGGTCCAGATTAAACCTTTATTCTGGCAGGAGGCAATACATAGAATACTGTAATACAGAGATTTTAGTGACAACTCAGGTTTTGCTAACATTTAGTATAGATCCCAGCTGATGTAGTCCCTTCTCTGTTGACATGATAAAACACCTTGACCAAAAGCAAGTTATGGAAGAAAGATTTGTTTGCGTTTACAGCTGCGGAGGAGTGTACCTGAGGTTGCCAGGCAGAGAGGCCTGCAGCAAGCTGTAGTTGAGGCTGCAGGAGCAGTACAGTGAAAGGTCACTTCTTCAAAAGCAAAGCACAGAAAACAACATGGGGTGGGCTCTCAAAGCACACTGGCTGCAGCATACTTCCTAAAGGCCGCACCTCCCAGAACCTCACCAAATACCACTACCTGCCAGGGAGCAGGCATTCAAATACCTGGGCCTAAGAGAGGCATTGTCTCACTTAAAGCACCATACCATTCTGAAATGCAATGTGTGCTTAAAGCTCTTTCTTGAGTAGTAATAGCTTTCCTTTTAGAATTTAAGCACATGAAATGTGATCAGTCTTTCCTAAAGTCTGCTCCAGTCTGATCACTTGTCTTTTTAAAATATAATTTGTGCTTGAAATTAGATATTTTGCTTCACACTAGAATTTTACACTCCCATAGTCTAGGACCAGAAATGCTTAGAATATTCCAAGAGCAAAGGAACAAGCAGTTCTAAGTAAATGATTCACTGCACTGCTTTCAAGGATTTTAGATCTTAATTATCTGTTTGCATGTTTGTTTGTTTGCTTGCTTGCTTGCTTGCTTGTGTCTCTGCCTGTTCTTTGGAGGAGAGCCCAATACAAACAAGGGTTAACATAAACCGCTCAATTTTTTGTAAGGGAAGCTTTCTTCCTTGGATCTGAGTAACAACATATCTAGCCTCCAAAATAAACCACTCAACTGCCTCAGATATTTGGAAATGAATGCTTATCCGCTAATTGGCTTCAGCTGGGTCCCCCCCCCCAACCCCCTTCATTACTTGAGCTGAGAAAGCAGCTGTTTGGCAAATGGTTGCGTCCTAAGTCACATGGCTGGTGATTTATGCACATCAATGTGCTAATGGATACCTTGTAGAACACAGTTTTGTTTATTTGATTGTTAAAGCCCTGTGCTAATGAATCATGACTTTGTTTAAATATACAGCTAGCCCAGTCTCATGATGGAGCTCTTCCTTAGGAAGGTTCTTTTTCATATTTGTTTCTAATTTATTATAACATGCTTGGTTTAACCTCATGGGTGTTATAAGAAAGCACTGAGAAATATAGATAAAGGCTTATTCTTTTATGAAACTTGATGTGCTTACATGTAAGCAGGAGTAAATATGAGACAGAGGATACTCCCTAAATTAGATTCAATAACACCTGCCACATATTTTAGCATACCCATTTACATGGGGAATACAGCTATTCCATCATTCTGACTTCTTGGGGATTTTAATGGACTTGTGACTAGGTTGAAACATTTATAAAAGTTATGCAAAGTTCTTCCCTAAAAGTTTGCTCAGATCAGTTACAAATGCTTATCTTCTACAATTAAAGCAAATTCTATCACTTTGTTACATTCAGTTCTGGGCCAGGTGTTTTTAAGTCCTCGGCTTTTTACTGGTGAATGAAATAAATGTGCACACATATTTAGAAAGTTGCAAGAATACTTTATTCAAAGCAGAGCACTAGTGCATTGTAGAAGAGAATGAACTGTCAAGACTGAGAAGGACACCCATGAATGAAAGGACTTCATTATTATACAATAAGAAAGCCTTCATTACTGTTCCTTTTATGGGGGTTTCAAGAGGAGCAGTTTGGTCATGGAGGATATAATGTAAGTTGGTCTCTATTTTGGTTGACAGACTTTTGATAGTAAAACCATTTCTCTACAATTCATGCTCCTCCTCACAATTCATCTGAATTTCTTCACATGCATGCCCAATAATGCATAGATGTAAAGTTAGCAAATAAAGGATTCTTCCTAAAAGTTACATAGAGGACACTTCATCTTATTAAGCATGCACTCAAAACCACTAATAGGCCGGATCATTCTATTGCTGGTATTAGGAATACATTTTGTAAAATTCTAATTTTGTTCGTCATTAAGGAGTAGAGAAACTTATTCTGCTGTTTGGAATGGGATGTGAATGTAGTTCAATGCAAATGGGGGTCCTGGATTGATAGTTGTTATTCAGATGTTGTTTGGAAAGAAGGTTTTGTTGACAAAGTATGCACGGATAAGCATCTCAGATTGCTAAGTATACAATTGAAAGAGAGGTCTATGTGAATAGTATGTGCAGATAAGGACCCTAGATTGACAAATGCATTGTTAGAAGTAAGGTATGTGCATAGACTCCTAGGAGGCTTTCAAATGTGATTAAACATTCAAATAAGCATTAAGTTAAAACAATGACTAAAACTGCCAGAAGTAAGATGAGGACTTGGCCTTCAAAGCCTGTAGGTTTAGGTGAGGTGCATCTTAATGCATAAAAAAAGATGAATGAAAACTTTTTTTCCTTAAATATTTTCTTCATTTACATTTCAAATGCTATCCCCCAAACCCCCTATGCCTTCTCCCTGCCCTGCTCCCTAACCCACTCACTCCCAATTCCTGGCCCTGACATTTCCCTGTACTAGGGAATATGATCTTCGCAAGACCAAGGGCCTTTCCTCCCATTGATGGCCAACTAGGCCATCCTCTGCTACATATGCAACTAGAGACACAGCTCTGGATGGTACTGGTTAGTTTATATTGTTGTTCCTCCTATAGGGTTGCAGACCCCTTTAGCTCCTTGGGTACTTTCTCTAGCTCCTTCATTGGGGGCCCTGTATTCCATCCAATAGATTACTGTGAGCATCCACTTCTGTATTTTTCCAGGCACTGGCATAGCCTTTCAAGAGAGAGCTATATCAGGGTCCTGTCAGCAAAATCTTTCTGGCATATGCAATCATGTCTGGGTTTGGTGGTTGTATATTTGATGGATGCCCCCGTGGGACAGTCTCTGGATGGTCCTTCCTTTTGTCTCAGCCCCGAACTTTGTCTCTTTTAAAGACTCTCCTTTTGAGTCATTTCATTCTACTTGAGCAATTACTGCTTGTCTTTAATCTTTTACATTAGAAAATTATTTACTTAACAGTCAATTTTTAACTAATTTGACCTTTATTGAATTATAACTTACTGCTATCTATAACACTAGAATGCTACCAACCACTCATTTTAAAGGTAAAAAAGCAAAATCTTAGGGAAGTTATGTCCATTTTGACTGCATAAAATCATGACTGCATAAAATGTATGCTTCTAGACATATAAAACAACTACTGTCCAGAACAGTTCCTGTAGTTTTCATTCCTTTTCCTCTAGAAGTTGTAGAAGTTAAGGAAGTATTTGCTTATAAACCATTTTGGAGTAGATTTCTGGTCATGATGTGAGATTAAAAAAAAAAAAATCCCATTTCATCTTCTGCACGTAGACATCTGTTTTTTGCCACACTATTTATTGAAGGGATTACCATTTCCCTATGGTGTGTTCTTGGTTGAAAATCATTTGACCACAAATATTCAGATTACTTGCTGAGGTCTCTGATCTCTCCTATCAGTGTGTATATTAATGTCAATATCCTACTACTTTTGTAACAACAGACAAATCCACTGAGAATGAAATACTTTTCAATTTAAGAAATAATAACAACAACAAAAGAACAAGTGTATTGGACTTGTATAAGTGCCCTAGGAACTCCCTTTGCTTCTGCTCCTGTCATACTCCACTTACCTCCATGCTTGTGGCAAACCTTCATAATTTAGTAGGAGAAAAATTCAAGAACACTAGAGACAAGGACTTCATAAATAACATTGGTAAGCATTAAATGAGAACATCAAGTGGCCGAAGAATCATAAGAAGAGACCCAAATATTTTATCTGAATATTAAAGGCAAAAGTGAGTGCGGAAACCTGAAAAACTGAAACTATTTAAACTAAGGCAATAGTATATAATAAATAAATAAAGATGATTATAAACCTTTTGAAGAATAGATTTTCTTGAATTGGTGGGGTGTGTGCATTATACCTGCCATAGAAGTACCATAACACAGACACTACACAAAATACAGTACAACGTGAATATATGCATGTTCCTTTCAGTGCAAGTAACCAGAAGAGTATTATTTTAAAATTTCATGTGGTATATAATATACAATATAGAATGTATATCCACAGATGCTTTTAAAGACTTTTTAAATTTTCTTTATCTCAACCTGACGCCAGTACAGGTTTTTACAGGCTGGAAAAAGCATAAACACAAGAAAATGACTTCCAAGCAACTTTTAAATTAAATTAGAATCTCATATATGAGCACTGTATTTATATTACTTCCCCATTCTTCTATCCTGCCAAACTCCATCTGTGCCCCTGCCACTCAAATTCCTAGTGTGCCACTACCTCTCAAATTCCTGGCCTTTAACCTTTAATTATTACTATTACATAAAGCATGTTCTTCAGTTTGTTAAGGAAAATTTTACCTCTTTTTATTCCCTCCTACCCAGTTGATTCTGTTCTGTCTGTCCATTGAAATAGAATTTCAACTGTGCTGCAAGACTGAAGGTAAAAAGAATGCAGGCAGGTATAAGTATAATATGTAGGGAGATGCTTAATGAAAAGAGCAACTCAGGGTCTATGGAGATGGCTCAGTTGATAAAATGAATGCTGTACAAGACAGTTGATCTGAGTTTAGATTCCCAGCACCGAAGCTGGGCATGGTGCCATATACCTGTAGCTCATGTCTTGGAGGCAAGGAGAGGAAACAGATGCATCCCTGAAGATAATTCTCTAGACAAATGAACTAAATCAACAAGCTTCAAGTTCAGTGAAAGAATCTGTCTCAAATGATAGAAAATAATAGGCAGTGATATCTGAACTTGTCTTGAGGTATACATACATACACACACATGCAAAACACCACATATGCATACAAGCACAAATGTAGATGATACATAGATAGATAGATAGATAGATAGATAGATAGATAGATAGATGATAGATACATAGATATATAGATACATAGATACATAGATAGATGCATAGATAGATATATAGATACATACATAGATACATACATAGATAGATACATAGATAAATAAAAATTCAAAGTGCTCTGCAAGGAAGAGAAACTAGTCACTACAATGCTTATAATGCTGCCAGCCAGGCAAGGTTTCTGTGTTAAAGATACACCCCCCCCCCCTTAAAATGTATGTTATTCCTAGAACATAAATCTACCTGGGAGATGTAAATAACTAAGTTACACTGGATAGAAAAGTCAGTTCTAAACACACATAACTAATGTCGTTATGAAAAGAAGAGCCACAAAGATGGCCATTAAATCTAGGAGGAGACCATGGGAGACATAGCCATTGGTTGCTTCTGCAACCCAAAGAATACATGGACATTTTAGCCAGTGATCAGGACCAGAGAGGCGAAGGAGATTCCTGCTGTCCAAACATTCTGAAATTGTACAGCCCCTCAGTTATCTTTGATTCTGAATTCTAGCCTCCAGGATAAGAGTCAAATTATGTTGTTTTTCTAATTATCCATTCTGTAACACAGTTACAGCAGCCAAAGAAAACTAGTTTGTTGGGAAAGGCACAAAATACAGACATTCATCTAAAACACTTGATTTGAAGAGAGATTTTGTATCCATAAAAAAATTTAGAAAAAGAAAGAAGATGCACAAAACCATTGAGGAGACCATATATATGTGGGGAAAAAAAAGAGAAGCAAGTTAACATAACATTCAACAAAAGTAACAAACAAACAAAAAAAGACACTAAAACATAACAAGTAATAAAACTCAATTTGAGGTCATATTGAATAGTAGGAGGCATAAGTAAATTAGGAGTAAAATACACTTTAAAACCTTAGAAGAAAAAAAGCAGCAATTATGACAACCTAAAAGACAAGAGAAGTACAAGCTTTGCTGAGAGAATTGGGCATGAGAGAGGTAACAGAGTCTATTCACTGGACCAGAGAAAACTGTATTCACAGAAAGATTCACAGTGATGTTGATTCAGCATGTGAGCCTGTAGTCTGGCATCCTCATGGTTTTGTGGGGCCCCATCATGAGACATATGCTTTATGAAGTAAGAGAAACTCTAGCAGCTAGTGTGACATACTCATGATTTTGCTGAAGATCATTGTAACACAGGAGAAACTCTGGCATACCAGAATAGTTCAGACTAGAACATAAATCAATTTTTTACTTTGTCAAAAGCGTATTGATGTAATGAGAGGAAGGGAAGATAGACAAAGGTATCTGAGTCTCTTAAAGGTGAATATTTCAAGATTTGTGTCAAACCTGACTTCTTAGAAAAAAAAATAACCAAATATTGTGCTGGTAAACAATTTTAAAGCCTTTAAACATTCACGAAAGAACATACATAAATTTGTGATAGGGTAGGCAGTTACCCCTTAGGGGATGTAGTATCAGCTCTATTGGGAAGGAAGTCTTGCTTGCTCAGACTACAGCCATTTCAGCAGTCAGTTCTGGCTGACTAATATGTGATGCCCATGATGCTGGCCTGGTTCCTATTGGAACCAAGAAGCCAGCTTCAGCAGCAGGCATAACGGGCTAGAGAGCAGCACCTGGACCTGAGCCAAGCTGAGCAAAATAATTTAGCCACGATGAGACTGTCAGAGGTGGGAGAATGCAAAATTAAGGGATGTAGCTTTGAGGAGTCTTCATTCATGCTAGAGTAGACCTTATGGTGATGTATTTGACTCTGAGTCATTCACTTCTATAAGTAGCCCCTTAACCCATGCTTTCTTAAACTAAACTCAATGAACTTATTGATCCTCCAAGTTGGACTTCAAAGGAATCATTACTTTACTCTGTCATTTCCCCCTCTCTAAGTAGAATAGGTACTTGTTCACATTGTCCCAGGGAAAGCCACACTAATAAGAGATAATGACAGAATATTGCCAAAATCAAATTAATAAGAGTGATGTGCCAATGACTCTGCTTCAGAAAACTCACCAAGATACTGCTTAACAAAAGAACATGAAGCAAACAATAGCAAAAAGGAAATTCAAGCAAGAACTTCTGGACCAAGTACAGAATAAAAAATATGATAGGTGTGTAACACGGCAAAGAGCCAGTATTCATTACCTATCCAAGGAGAAAGACGGAAGTGAGGTCAATATTCCTGTACAGGCCAGGACTTGTGCACGAAACAACCTCTCATCAGTTCCTATTATTGACACACAACTGCAAACACACTAGAACAATTCTGCACAATTTGTCCTGTCTTTGAAAGTAACCATTTTCCTATTAGAAATCTCATTTTTATCGAATGTTAGCCATAAACACTTTAGTGTCCCTCGTTTCCATGGCCAGATATTCATCGAAGTAGTTGTGGGAAAAAGATCAAAAATCCATCTTGTTGGCCAATGCTAACTTCTACAAAGAGCTAAGTTTATATGAAATTTCAATTTCACATGTCCTAGCCCACTGAGTCAACTTCTGGGATCCAGAAAACATTGCTAACTCTAGTTCCTGCTCTGTTTGCTTATGAGAACAGTAAGCATTCTTTTGACTTTCCTTGTTCCACTCTGTTTCTCTGGCTGTATCTGTAGTATCCAAGAGTCACTGGTATTCGGTAGTTCTCGCTTGTTATCTCTTCAGTTGAGTCTCTTCAGTTTTACTTGATCTCTGTTTTATTTTTTATTTATGTACTTATTAATTCATAAAACAATCCTAACAGGGATAGGAGTGAAAAGTAAGTAATGAATACCATTTTCTAGAATGTTTACTCTCTGGAAAACACATAAGTAGAAGTTACAGACAGTATAAGGTGTAATGGATCCAACTGAGTAAAAGATGTAAGGCTTCCAGTTGAAGTCAGAAAAAGAAAATATCCCAACAATACATAAGTCCTGACATCAGGATAAGAGAAACAAGCATTGCCTATGATGACTGTGTAAAACTCCATAGAGGAAGCACAAAGTAAATTAGGTTTTGAGAGGGAAAAAAAGAGTTAAAAATAAACTTAGAGACAAGTATTTAAAGGAAATGTTTTTCTAGAGGAATAACATGGGCTCCTATAAGTTAAAGAATGACCTAAATCTAGCAGGGTAACAGGATTAGCACATCTATTTTATCCAGTGGCGTAGTCAAGAGTATTCCGCTGGACAACTTGGAGTTGGGTAACTCACATGGAGCTCCATTGTAACTCCCTACCCTCCATCTTCTCCCAGGAATACTTGGGGTACTATATTATCTTCAAACATGAGCCTTAATAAAAATTGTTAACATACATATCGTTTTCAAAGGTTAAATAATTTTTTGGAATTGCTAGGTATTAAGAAGATTGTTTTTTGTTTGTTTGTTTGTTTTGTTTTGTTTTTGTTTTTCAACCTTGTGTTTGTGAGACTCAAACATTAGCCGTTGAGGGCAGCTCACCAAGCACATTAGAGGAAGTCACTTGGAAACAGCCTTCACTTCTTTCAGGGAACAAGAGAACTGAACTTCTCTTTTGCAGCCAATTCTCTTCAGCCACACACACACACACACACAAATGAAGGTTTACTAACACTCTTTCTCCTGAGAACATTGTGATTGGTGCCAATGGCTGAAAGAGGCAAGCCTGCCCCTGCACTGTGAGAACGCAGCTCTCTCCCAGGGTCCACCCAGCCGTTCATTAAAATCCAATGAGTGCTCCCACAAGAAAAGTGTTGTTTGGGCCAAGATCATAGCTGTTGCAAAGAAAAGAATTTCAACTTGGTGTGGGAAGATGGACAAAGTTGAAGCACCATAGTAACAAGGTCAAATTAACCCTTTTGAGAAAGCTACTAGGAATGACTTGGTAACTGATGACAGAAGTGCCATTTGAAGTATTAATGTTGAACTTGGGTCTACCCTGAGTTACTACAACTAATCTCCATACTCCTCAGCATTACATTTTTTCCAGTCTATATATGCTACTCATAGCTGCACCATTTTGTAAAATTTCTCTATTTCCTGTAACCTGCAAGAATTCCAGTAACTGCAGTAATTTGATTTCTTAACGCTGCAAGTTTCTCTTGATTCTTAACTTCCTTGACCCACTGATTCCTAGTAATGGCTGGCCGGAAAAGATATTTATTGATTATAATATAACATTCTTTGACTACTCACTGGTTACTGCCAGCATTGGATAACTATGGACCAAAGAAGAAAGTTTTCAATCTGCCTTATGCCTGTATTTCTCTAAATGTCTGAGAAGGAAACCCCATGCTGCCGTGTGGGGTCTGCACTCACATTTGAGCACCCACACCCTGCTGCCTCAGTCTGTTGCATTCATAATGCTTTTTAACAAACAGATTACTCCCAAAGAGCTATCTGCCTCACTGTCTCTCTGGACCTCAGACCTGGAACCTCACTCTGTATTCATCAAATATCTCAGCATATATATCTTCTCCATCAAATCGCCATATATCTTCTTCATCAAATCTCCATATATCTTCTCCATCAACTCTCCATACATCTTCTCCATCAAATCTCCATATATCTTCTCCATCAAATCTCCATATATCTTCTCCATCAAATCTCCATATATCTTCTCCATCAAATCGCCATACATCTCTCTTTCTTTCTGTATTTTTGTAAATAGTTGGTTATTCCCTGCCATACTGTTCTATCTAGAATATCTAACAAACCTATTCACTTCTTCGTTTGCACTTTCCAGATCCATCTACTGTATTCTCTTCTTTTCAAGTTTATTCCAAAAAAAAAAAAAGCCACATGTCTGATAGTCCTGCAAAATCCTCACATATAATCACAACACTCTCTTATTAAGCACAGTAAAAGTTAGGGGAACATTATTACAGAGAGGGGCACTGAAAATAGTTCTCCTTTCTTATGGCATTTAAAGTGAGTTTGGCTGCCATGAAGAGAACTTTTATTAAGTTTCACCATATAAAGAAAAATTGTATTTCTCTTAAAGAATTGGTGTGTTTTCTTTTGGCAGCTATTAGAAATTATAGTATTTAGAATTGTCCCCTTGTTTGCCCTTGCTGCTAGCATGCTTAGCACCAAATGTGACATTCAAAGACTGTAATTACAGAAACTCTAATTGCATCCTTTCCTTTGTATAGCCTTGACTTTATATACTTATTTCAAATAGATATATTATTATAATGTTAAATTTGTAAGCTTTGGAGAGTGGCATAGCATTTAAACAATAGACAAAAATTTTTATACTAGATGTAAGTAACAAAACAAAAGAAATACTTATCAAATTTAAACTCAAGAAGAAGTTAGTCAAGAATACTATAGAATTAGGTATATTAGAAATACTGGAATTCAGGCCCTGAGAATATCAGGGATCTATGACCATAAGAACAGTAGATTTAAAATGATGACATTATAGTTCCTTCATAAATGTGGGCTTTGCAGGGAGTATAAAGTATTGCATGAAGTAAATTGAAGTTCTGTATATTAAGAATGAATTCCTAAAGATAAAGGACAAGATTGAATATTTACCATGATTTCAGCATTTATGGGGAAAGAGATTTTTTTTAAATAATTATTTAAAGTTGTGGTCCTATGTGCTTTCTTGGAAGCTCTTACTGTCATGCCATAGCTCATTTGAGTGTCAACAAGGCTGTGACTTGCCTTTGTGGCATTAAATACATAGACTTGGAATGCAAAAAACATTCACATACTTAAAGCAGATTAAAGCTGACGGGAATATGAACACAAAAATTCATTAGGAATCCAGGTTCAAAATCCAGTTCCTGGTTATGGGTAGAGGTGTGTGTTTAGTAAAGGGTCGGATGTTTTTCATTACTATATCAGCTGAGTATAATGTAGGTCTGATACAAGTCAAAACTTTCAAAAGGTAGCATATAAAACAGATGGTGGTCAGGGTGAATATTTTTCAAAGTAGAGTGACCAAATAGGAAAGTAATTTGAAATTTTCTTATACAAGAAATAATTAAGCAACAGTATTCTTTTTAACCTAAAGAAGAAGAAAGAAGCACACAGGGATCCTAGTGTTATCATTATTTGTAAGATATATAAAGGAAGCAATATAGCTCTGGGAAGCAACATGGGATTTTAATGAATGGAAACTTACTAAACCTACTATAGTGCCTCCATTTGTCACCTATACACTGCTACTATTCAACATGTCCTAGGCCATATAGTACATGGATAGCAATTACCTTGTGCAGTAGGTGACAATTAGTAGAACTTTAACAAATGCAATTTTATTTCATCACTCAGACAGTAATCACTATGGATATACTCTTGCTCTTGACCACTTAGGTCTAAAATCACGATGATCTAGAGAACCCTTAAGGAAGCAAGTTTTGACTCATTTTAAAAATGCAAAATGTGTACTTTGGGGAAAATGTTCGACTTTCTCTGCAGATGTTTTAGTCTTCCAGTCTCAGAAATATACAAACCTAAGCTTCCTAATCTCAAGATAAATTAAGAAATCTGTGACCTGGGATAGAGCCCCTATGTTGAGATTTTTGACAAGCATAATTGAATAGAATTTGACGTGAAAAGAGATGAGAAAAGGTAGAAATGAGAAGGTTAAAGCAGAAAGAGAGGTGACATGGCTCAGCGGGTTAACTGTTATTTGTACAAGCCTGACAACCTAAATTTATTCTCTAGTACCCATGATGGAAGGAGAGAACCAACTCCCAAACACTTCTCTTACCTCTACATATGCACTGTGACATGTCAGTGTGTGCCCACACAGAAACACAGACACACAGACACACAAGTAATAGTAGTAAACAAAATGAAAAATTACATAAATGAAATAAAACCAACCACAGGAGCGAACAGGCAAAGAAAAAAATATTCCTCTCTTAATCAACCTGGTACCAAGAAAGGAACAAAGATGCAAAGGGAGTTATTTTAAGAAAAGTTTCTACTAAATTTTCATTCAAAAATTCAAATAAGGAAGAAAAATAATCCAACAGGGAAAAAAAAAAGAAATTTCTTAAATTTATCAAATGGGTATTCTGTAGAAGAGTGGGGAAATCACTTTAAACAGAGAAGGTACTACTTTTCAAGGAATCTGACAGCAAGAAGTCTTCTAGAATAAAGCACTTTGGCCTCCTGCTCCTTTTGTCAGTTGACTGGAGACTCTCATTCTGTTCAGAGGCAAGTCTTGAAAAGGCAAAGCACAGCTCAGTTACTGCTAGCCAGCTACTCTGAGAGTTAAGGGACAGAAGCCTAGCACTGCGCAGCTAATGTTAACAACTCTGTCAACCACCATTGGTGAGTTTTTGGAGCCCTTCCTGCCACCAGGCCAGTGGTCTCTGGCTCTTCTTCAGCTGTTCTGGCACTTCTGCATTTCTGTTTCTCTCTCCATAGCCTCTTGTCTCCTCTGAGCTTTTATCTCTCTGACGGCTTTGCCTTTCTACAATCCAGTACAGCCCTCAGTCATATTCTTTGATAATGGCCACTGTGAAACTATTCATTACCTTTTATCTGTTTGGTGGGCCAAGGCCTAGTAATCCAAAAAGCCAGAGTTGGCTGGCCTTCCTGTTACTAATGCAGCCCACTCTATACATGATAAACACAAGCAGATAATTCTATTCACAGAAACTTTATTGGAACCCAGCATCAGGGGAGAGAGGGCATAAGTGGGAGTTCTCCCAACTTTCATAAGTCAAGAAACTTAATTTTCCAAGATTTCAAAATAAAAAAAAAGAAATGCTGTAATAGGCCTTTACTTCCCAATCCTACATGTATAATTCATCCTTCAGGAATTTGATTCCAATAGGATCATATATGAATTGACTACGATAATCTTCATATGCACTCTGACCTCGGATTCTTGTTATTATCCTTGATTTTCCTCTGAATGTTACCATCCATAGTTTCTCAGATGAATTTAGTCCAGAAGAATTTCTATCATTGTGAAATATACAAATCACCCTTTTTTCAACACAAAACGACAGTTGATACGTACTTGTATACCTGTATCTCTCAAATAGGCTTAGTAATTCTGAGAAACATTTTAAATATTATTTTTGACATTTGTTTTCCTTTTTCTGTTAACTTATGCATTTGTTTGACTTCCAAGTTTCATTAAAAACTTAGTACAAGTTCTCACTCCTTTAAGAAAACTTTTTTTTTTTTTTTTGGCCAGGCAGTGGTGGTGCATGCCTTTAATCCCAGCACTTGGGAGGCAGAGGCAGGTAGATTTCTGAGTTTGAGGCCAGCCTGGTCTACAGAGTGAGTTCCAGGACAGCCAGGGATACCCTGTCTTGATAAACTCAAAAAGAAAGAGGAGGACGAGGAGGAGGAGGAGGAAGAGGAGGAGGAGGAGGAGAAAAGAAAATATTTTTTGGTACAGCAGAGCTATGTAATTTGTTAATTAGATAGAACATATAACATAACATCTAGAATTTTCAGTAAGTAACAAATTTCTTTATCTGATTCCAGCAGTTATTAAATTACAAGTTAATGCATTCAAGTATTTCTTTGACTGAAGATAAAGGTAAAAGGGGTTGGACGTAGAAACATGGGGTTTATTTTTTACCATGACTGTAAAAATGAGGATCAGAAAGTATTTACTATGTAAAAAGGAAGCATAAAAAACTTTGAAAACATCTTAGTACAGATTTTAGAAAAGCAACTGCAAAAAACTAACCTACACATGAGTGCTTAGAAGGGATACAGAGTGACACCTGCAATAAACCTGTTCTATGGTTGGCTTATTACTATTAGTTTCCCATGCAATGTAATTTACTATAAGCCATTGCCTGGCTGTTGTACTCCGGAACTCAGGATTTGTGATTACGAACATAACACCTGTATAAGATTGTACTTATCACCATCCTGCCATAGTCTGGAGAGGGACTCAGGAGGCTTCATCCCTCCCTGACTGTCTATAAATAGTGGTTCCCAAGGAAGAGAGAGACATTGTTTTCAAGGGTACAGACTTCTGTCGAACCCTCTGATCCTGTGCATGTGTCTTGAGAAAGTTACTGGGTCACACACCATAAAAGTAGAAATGGAATTAATTGGGGTAAATGAGAAGGGTAGGAGGCCAAGGGAGGGTAATGTGAATGAACTCTGTCAAAATATATTGCATATAAGTATAAAATCATTCTAATAAAAACCATTATTTTGTATAAGTATTAGAAGCTAATAATAATAAACATTTTTAAAAGTATGTCACTCTAAATAGGCCTGTCAATCACCTGGACAGGAGAACTCCTCAGGAAAATTAGTCTGTCCAAAGACTTACTAATATAGTATAAAGGCAATATCAGCTTGGTCTGCTGGCTACTATTTATTTCCATCCCTTAGGTGTTGCCCCTTCAAGTGGTCCCCTTAGCTATTACTAACTTTGATCCATGAAAGTGACTATTCGGTATAAACATTGTTTGTATTCTACACATATACACATACACACACACACACACACACACACAAATATACACATCACAAATAATTTAAAACTATGTAGACAAGATGGTTGAGACAGTTCAGCCAATAGGTGTTTTGTGTGCATATTTAAAGATTTAAAACCCCCAGATTCCTCTGAGTGAAATCCCTAGATGTCACATGATAGTAGGGGAGAATGGAATTCCTAGAGTTATTTTCTCATACAGTCACACACACACACACACACACACACACACACACACACACATTCACAATTAAAACGGAAGCAAAACCTTGAATTAATTAATGCATTTTGTAAATCACAGTAAAGTGAACAGACATTCGTTTTCAATGTAACTGAAATGAAAACAGAGAATATGCATGGATGTAGAAGTAGCCCGAAGTTACATCTTGCTATTGAGATTCAGGATTTCTGCTGTTTGTTGCCATGCCAACATCATCTGTCACATTCAATTTATATTTTGCTTGTATTGAATTTCTAGTTTGCAAATAGCTTTTAATTCTATAAATATATAACCACTTTAATAACTAGAAATGCTTGATATTACTTTTTCTCATAATAATTATGGACAAAAATATCTATAATATCCAGTGTTGTCAAAATTAGAACACATTTTTAATAGAATTCAATGAGAAAAGAATGAATCTTTCAAATATTTAGAAACACAACCTGACTGGAACTTATGGAAATTCAGGCTCATGTCATGTAACCCACTTCTGAAAAGTTATTAATCCAAAAAAAAAAAAGGAAATCACATAGCAAATTATGTATGGAGGGATTATTATACATTTCTTTTAATTTCTAAAACCCTAAGCCCCCAATAGTCACAGACCAATTTAACAGTCTATTGAACGAGAAGTATATCATAGCCAAAGAGCTTTATTTTATATCAAAAGGTCACTTTCATTTCCTCTTGAAAGCAAGAGTTGACTTTTCTGGGGACTACCTGATATGTAACATCAATGCCACACTGTTGTCTTATAAAACTTGTTCTTATGGTTTTATTTGTATTTTAACATTTTTTGTTTTTAATTCTTAAAATGTCAAATATTAATGAATATAACAAAAGTTATACCTTGTATATTTCTCCTGTATAAAAATCAGTTCAAAATGTATCAAAAAACTCAAAGCCCATTTTCAGTAACACACTTCCTCCAACAGGGCCACACCACATAATCCTACTAAGTATTAAAATAGATGAGCTTATGGAGGCCATTCCTATTCAAACCACCTACCTCAGCTAGTATATTTCAATATTCTTACAGGTGCTTTTTGGTCATTTGTATTTCAATTTTGAGGTATTGTTTATTTCATTAATTCATGTATCTACTGTATTATGTAATTTTTAATATCCTATTCTGTAGACTGTCTTTACTTAGGTTTGGTATTTTCATTAAGAGACTTCCAGATGACATTCTACTTCTGTGTGTGATGGCAATTTTTTTTTAGCTTTTTACCCCATATGCGTTTTTACTTTCTCAATGAAGATTTTATGAGCTAATAGTTACTGTCTATCTTTACTCTCTTTCCTGTGATAGTTCTTAGCTTTGTTTGTTTGTTTTTTTGTTTATTATTATAACAGTTCTTGTAAATTATATTGATGTACTTTTGAAAAATGACCTTTGACCAGAATTTCTTCAATTTTTACCTCATGATTATACTAGATTAAATGATTTGAGAACGAAGACCGCAGATACAGTTTCACTTTTTATCACATACTGGTGATATATACATATTTACACGATTTAGCATACTTAATGTTCACTGTAGTAATCTGACCTTGTAGCATCTCTCAGGTTTTCCCAATGCAAAGCTACTCTCCTAGTCTTATCTATATTTGAATATAGTGCCCTGGATGTCATTATACATAGCTAACATATACAGCTCTTTCACCATGAAAGTAGAACATATACATAAATTATTTGGAATTCTTTCTTATTTACAGCAAATTTATGTTTGCCTCCATATAGATGCCTAATTGTTTATTCATATCAGTGTGGCTCATGTATATTTATTTTATATGGTATGCTATTATTTACTATTTTACATATTTATTGCTCAACATCCTATAATTTTGGCCATTGAGAAAACTCTATGTGCCCCTGAGATATTTCCACTAAGCTTCATGGAGTGCTCAAGGTGACACATGGGTTACTTTATCAATTTCATTTATTACAAGATGTTGTGGTCTCACCTTATATACTCTTTACTTGGACCTTAGAATCAGTTATGTGTTTAGTAATCCTGGTTCCCTTTCTAAACAACAGTCTTGAAAACTCCAGATCTGCTTATTAAATATTTAATAATTTTGGAACCATGAAAGAAACCTGAGACTAAATGTTTCAAAATGCACAAGTACAAATTCACCATCTACTCAAGCATTGTGAATATTTTCACATGTACAATGTCATTTCCTTGACCCAGCAACATTGAGAGCAACAGTCCTCTCCATTTCAGAGATAAGAACATTGAATCTAAGATGAGTTAATTTAGTAAGTATGTTCTTAACAGTGTGGCTTAATCGTGTTCAGTTTTGTCTGATGATATTCTCCTTTACTTTTCCCTGCCATGAGAACAAACAGTTACTAAAGACCATCCCACAGGCCAGGGAGTTGCTTGCTGTTATTGTTTTGTTTTGTTTTGTTTTTTTGCCAGAGAGTCTCGCAGAGTCAAAATGCTGTGTGGGGCTTAGTGAGTACCCTGGCTAGAAGCCAGTCAGTTTTTGCCAATGTTAAAGTAGTCTATACAAACACCCCTCTAGAGCTGAAGCAACCAAGGGAAAGTAACAACAGCAGCCATTAATGGACAAAATACCATGTTTCCTAGCGTCTAAGATTTTTACTCTACCCAGCCTCGTACTAAATATTTCCTTTTCACCATCTCAATTCAGCATCACAACAAATTTGCAAGTCTCAAATAGTCCAGTGTTCAGGTGAGAAGAGTAAGGCTTGGAGTAATTAATTTTGTTTTCCAAAGTGATGCAAATTACAACTGGCAGAGCCAGGTTTTTAAAGCCAAGGCGACGCAATTCCAGGCCCATTTTCTTCACCATCATAGTGCAGAACAGCAGTTGCTGGCAAGTAGTATCAGCTATGGACATTTTTAGGAACTTAGCAACAGCCGCAAGCTTCACTTCAGTGATGGGGTCACAAATTTTGTGCAGTACACTGAAGAATATGGCTTGTCAGAGCTGCAGGAAGGTTATTGACAAAGGCCTCATAATTGAAGTAAAAAAAGGTTGACCCACTGTGGACATACTGTGAAAATTTTCAGAAGTATTCAGTGATATATTTCAGTGTGATATCAGCATAGGAAATAGGACCAGGGTCCAGTAAACAAACAGGATAGTTTGGTGGGAATATGAAAAAGTCTTGGCCCTTGTCATTTCTAGAAAACTATAGGTCTGTTTCCATATGATAGGGGATTATCTAGTTGCATATAACTATTTTCCATTTTATTTGTATTTTGGATATGTATATTTTGGTGTACATTGTATTTTAAGACTTTAAGAGAGCAAACCATGTGGGTTGACTTGACTGGGTCATGTGAAACTCAGATATTAGGTCATCTATCTTGGTGTATCTATAAAGATATATTAGAATGAGATTAATATTCAAAATGATCCACTATAAAAAGGGCTGCTTGCCCACTTCTCCCTATCTTATTCTCTTACTCTTGCCTCTCCCTTACTCCCTTCCCAATTCATCCCCCCCACTCCACATAGCCATGGCTGGCCTCTACTTCTCTCCTCTCTCCTCTCTGCCTTTTTCTGCCTCTACTACCCTCTTAGTTCCCATTCCCAGCTACTTCTCCCTGCCAAAAATATTTATGCTCAGATCCGCCCTGAGAAAGTGGGGTAAGGTTTCACTCATCACAACTCTGTACCATGAAAATAAACACCTAAAAACCATGGACTGTCTCTTCTCATTGGGACCCGCCATGGTGAAGCAATGGAACAGGTCTTCCTCTAAAAAGCTGTGTCCAGTCTCCCCCAGACGGCCTCTCTGTGCTCTCAGCCACAGCTCCCACAAAGCCAAGCAGCCCGCTGAGCAAGCCAAAGACTGTCCTCTCCATGGGAACCAACTGGAGAGCTCTCCTCCAGGCTTTTTGCCTTCGGCCTTGAGCCAGAGCCAGCCCCATGAGCCCTTACTCCATTCTCAGCTCTTCAGTGGCATCCAGCGATCTCTGCATTGCCCATGAGTTTGAGAACCTGTCATCCTCAATCTCCTTGCATGGCTGGGGACCTCAAAGCCAGCTCTTCTGTGACATGCAGCAGCCTCTGTGGTGTCTGTGCCCAAGAGTCTTAGCCAACTTAGGCAGTCTGCAGGGAACTCAAACTGTGCTTTCCCACCTCCAGAGCAGGGTCCTGTTCCTTCTCATAGCTTGCTGACCACCCAGTGACCGTGCAGTCAAACTCTCCATGTCTGCCTCCATGAGCAGCCCTAGCCCTAGCAAGCCAGATGCAGGACAACATTTTAACCCACAGATACCCATATAAATAGGAGTTTAAAGCTGTTTCTAGGTGTTTATTGCTAATATATATACACATTCTTGATTTTGCATGTTTGTCTTGCATATTAAAAGGAAGAACTCTGATAACGCTATTGTTTTATCTATGAATTCATTATTATTTATCCAGTCAATGGGGACTTGAATAAATCAAAAGAAATTGCAAACGGGAGCTTCTGTGGCATGAGAGCTTTAATCTCTGTGATGGTTTGTATATGCTCAGCCCAGGGAGTAGCACTATTAAAAGGTGTGGCTCTGTCGGAGTAGGTCTGGCCTTGTTGGAGTGTAAGACTCTGACAAGCCTTAGCTACCAGGGATCCCAGAGTGAACAATGTGAATATGGGGATTGTTGCAGAAGCAAGAGGAATTTATTACTCCAGTACATCCGAAGGAGAGGCAACGACCCTGGGCATCATGTTCATCCAGTTTTATACAGTTTTTAGGGGCAGAATAGAGCAACAGCAACTAAGCAACATCTGATTGGTGGAACAGTGCACCCTTTAAACTGATTGGTACTTAGAGAATCAGGTAGTAAGAGCTTCCCTTGTCTGTGGGTGGCCAATGGTCGGCCGCCCTGAGGAATATGTCTACGTTCTCTGGGCTTCCCTTATCAGCAGGTGGCACATGGTGAGTCTCCCCTGTCTTCTTTCTGAGGAATGTAATCAGCCTTTTCCTTCTGAAGGGGTGGAGTGCCTATGAGCTCCATGACCTTTCTATTCTAGGAAGGGATGGGTGGCTGGTGAAATTTTCCAAAGGTCCTGAGCTGACCTTTTCACATGTTGGTGTGTCACTGTGGATGTGAGCTTTAAGACCCTTATGCCTGGAAGCCACTATTCTGCTAGCAGCCTTCAGATGAAGATGTAGAACTCTCAGCTCCTCCTGTACCAAGCCTGCCCAGATACTGCCATGCTCCAGCCTTGATGATAGTGGACTAAATCTCTGAACCTGTAAGGCAGCCCCAATTAAATGTTGTTCTTTATAAGAGTTGCCTTGGTCATGGTATCACAGTAGTAAAACCCTAAGACAATCTGAGCCATTAAGTTTTCCCTATTTTTATTCAAATCAATACATTCATCTCAATTGCTGGGCCAGCACCATTGTCCTGCCTAGCTCTCTGGCCTTCAAGTTCAAATGGGAACATATATAATTAGTTTTCTTGTGTTTTCAGATTGCTAGCAGAGACATAGGATCTTTGTCTCTAGGATCCCTTCTACACCACTAGGCACTGACAACTATTCAGTGGATCCTGTTCATTGGTCCAGCAGGCAAGGTTAAATAGTCCATGTAGAAAGAGCACAACTTTGCAGTTTTGGAAGGAATGATACACCACCTTTCATACTTAAAACCACTATTAAGAACACTAACTTTACCATGACAAAACAGTACAACATGAGACTACAAAGAATAGAAGATTTAGATTTTGGTGAATAGTATGAGCTGTAGTATCTGTAAGGCCAAGTGATATCTTTTTTTTTTTTTATTGTATAGGTACAAATAGACAAAGTCAAAATATTGGGATATATGTTCAACTGTCTAGGTGTGCAAATTGATTTCACATGTGACACCTGCTAGAATTATTTCTGATTATATGTAAAGGTGCAATATATAATTATGCTAAGTATGAGAAAGCAAGTCAAAACAATAGTAACAGTTCAACTTATTGGAATAGAATATTTATCAGTTGGTTTTATCTTGAATAGCATTTTTAATATATGTTTTTCCCTACTGGAGCTATGTATGGGACTGTAAAGATACAGAAGCTAGTATGAATTAGAGACTCACTCAGCAAAGTCCCATATTAACTCTTAATTTTTTTTCTTTGGTTTTTCGAGATAAGGTTTCTCTGTATAGCCCTGGCTGTCCTGGAACTCACTCTGTAGACCAGGCTGGCCTCGAACTCAGAAATCTGCCTGCCTCTGCCTCCTGAGTGCTGGGATTAAAGGTGTGTGCCACCAAGCCCAGCTAAACTCTTAACTTTTAATATGAGAGAGAAGATAAAAGGTATAGTTAAAACAAAATAGAAATCTTATTTGGGAACTACTTTACTTCATTTCTATTGAATATCCTCAAAATAGAAATGCTTAATTTTAAAATAAAAATAAAACCCCTTTCGAACTAATTATAATGATTCTTATCCATTTGGAAACTTACTGTGACGTAACAGAAAATTTTAAATTTACTTTTAAAATTTCCATTTAATATTATTATTATATTTACATATGATGAGCATGTGTCCAGGTGCACATGTGCTACAAAGCATATTGTGGATGTCAGGATGCTCTTGTCCTTTCCATCTTCACTTCTCCTGATCTAACTCACGTCATAATGCTTGCACAGAAATTGCCTTTAGCCACTGCTGAGCCGTTTTATTAGTCTGGTATTTGTAATATTAAATTTATATGGGGAGTCAATTTGAGAATTATAAGCACATCAGAGTATGTTGCTCAGACTTACTATCAGCTTGCTCTTGCACAGTATTTGTTCCTAGAAAAGTAACAGAAATGTCAGGAATTTAAGGGAAAGTACATAAAAATATTAATGAATGCAAAATTGCATTTTGAGCTGTCTGCATATATCTAGTTCCCTAATATTTGAATATTTTTTTTCTAATTTAGGTGATTAGGCAATCTAATAATCACTACTAACCCAATGTCCATTCAGCCAAACATTTCTTTAGTTTAAATATATAGAATATTACTTTAAATGGTGAGAATGAACCCTCGTGTGGATACCATTAATACATAAAGCTAATTAAAACTTTAACTGAAGTGAAAGATTACTTTTGGCTGGCAAATTGAGGTCCATGCTTAGTATATAAATCCTGTACTCACAGATTCTACTCAGTTTTCTTTCTTTCTTCTTCTTGCTTATTTTGTTTTGTTTGTTTCATTTTATTGAAAATAGTTTTTTTTCCTGACACAATATATCCTGATTACAATTTCCCCCTCCTTCTGCTCCTCCTAATCCCTCCCCCACTTCCTTCGCACTCCAGATTCACTCCCATTTTGTCTCTCATTAGAAAAGCACAGGCTCCTAAGAGATACCAAACAAACATGTCAAATTAAAAATAAGATGAAACAAAATCATCCCATAGAGGCTGGACAAGGAAACTCAACAGAAAAGAAGACCATCAAGAGGAGGCACAAGAATCAGACACCCAGTCATTCCCACACTTGGGAGTCCTATAAAAATACTAAGCTGAAAGCTACAACATATTCACAGAGGATGCAATGCAGATCCCTGGGCATGCTGCTTCTGTCTTTGTGAACTCATATAGGCCTTGTTCAGCTGATTCAGAGGCCCTCTCTCTCCTGGTGCCCTCTATTCCCTCTGAATCTTATAGGCAATCAGCATCCTCTTGCTGGTGTTACCTGAACTCTAATGGGAGGGATTTGATGGAAACATCACTTTTAGAGCTGTGTGTTTCAAAGATGCTCTATTTCTGCATTCTGTCTAGCTGTGGGTTCCTGTATCTGTTCCTGTCTGCTGCAGGAGGAAGCTTCTCATTTGTTTCTTGGATTGCCTTTCCCGAGTAACTTCTAGAAGTTGTTCATATATATCAGATATTGCATTTTTTCCCTCCCATGTGCATAAAATTGATCCCACCTTGACATTTTGCTTTAAGCAATATAATCTGTTATACAGAAACTTTGTCCCAAGACTTGAATACATTCTTGGATAGTTGTTATAAAATTTAACATCATTGCTGTTCCCATTCAGATACTGAAATAATGAACACATTTTTTTTTTGGTTTGCTAGTATTTTATTATCAATTCCTCCCCAAAGAGCAGTGTGAGTGCCCCAGAGAAATAAAAGAGGAGATTCAGTCCCCAGCAGCCAGGTGGACTGTGTCCTGCCCTTGGCCAGATTTTGTTAGCCCGGCTTGATGAACAGCAGTAAAGGTGGCAAAAATCCCCAGCAGCTGAGGGGAGGGATATCTAAAGCAAAAACATGCTGGATGAGCCAGGCGTGGTGGCACACACCTTTAATCCCAGCACTCCACTCGGGAGGCAGAGGCAGAGGCAGAGGCAGAGGCAGAGGCAGAGGCAGAGGCAGAGGCAGAGGCAGAGGCAGAGGCAGAGGCAGAGGCAGAGGCAGAGGCAGAGGCAGAGGCAGGCAGATTTCTGAGTTCGAGGCCAGCCTGGTCTACAAAGTGAGTTCCAGGACAGCCAGGGCACACAGAGAAACCCTGTCTCGAAAAAACAAACAAACAAACAAAAAACAAGCTGGATGGAGCGACCAAGATGGCTTAGTGGATAAAGGAGCTTTGCTGCCAAACCTGATAACCTGAGTTCAATCCCTGAGACCCACAAGGTGGGATCCTCACAGTGAACACATTTTTTGTGTGTGTGTGTGTGAAACAGTATAACAAATATTGGTTCATCTAGGACCATTTTCAGTATAATTATAAAAAATATATATTTAAATTTACAATAAATAAATATATCAATATTTTATAAGATGTTCTTTTCTTTCAATTTTAAATGGGTTCTCAAGACTGAAAAATTCACCATCAAACAAAATATGTAGGGTTCTAGTCAAATATGATATATATGAATATCTTTTTGTTGCATACTGAGATGTAATATTTTTACTTATTTTTTATATTTTAAAATAAATTTTATTAGTTTAATAAAAAAAAAAAGAAGTTAAAAATAACTCAACAGTAATTCTTGGGCATCTACACTTCACAGAACATCTTAAGATAGGGCAGACTTGGTAATGTCTAGTCTGAGACTAGGGTCAAGTCCTTGAAGAATTTAAGATTTTTTTTCCTGGGAATTTGGCTTTTCCTCCTGAAAGAGTGGAGTTATAAACCCGAAGGTGTGTGTGCTCAGGCTCTAATACCCTTGAATTAGTCTGTGTTCTCCTTGTCTAGCATTGCTTGATTAGCTTTCTACTGGCTTTGTCCCATTCCATCACTAAAATCTTTATATGAGATTCTATATTTTCAAATATAGTTGCATCCATGAGGCACCAGCTTGTGCAAAATCTTCTGATCCCAATATTTCTATCTTTATCTTTTCATCACCTACACCTCCTGATTTGGAGTCTCTGATTGCTGGTTTAGGTCATGTCCCAGCTGTTTTGATCTATGGAAGGCATTCCGAATTTTTCATTCAATATGTATGTAGAAATGTGCTTTAGAATCATAATATCTCTGTATTGTCTGTTACATAATGAATATAATAGTGTCTGAATCACAATTTATGAGATTAAATTGGATAATCTGTATGAAATGTGTACCATGTTATCAGTATTATGGTGATTACTCTTTCAGAAATCTCTCCATTTTATGTAGTTTGTTCATTTCCCTCTAATCCTCTTTGCTTTGATTGACCTGTGACACTATACAGCCTCAATCTCTTGCATAATTATAACTTACAATGAATAGATTGGTAAGGTTGTAGTAATTCAGAGATTTTGAAAGAGTGTGGCGAACTACCAAGAGTGCTGATTTCTCTCTTTCTGCAAAGCAAGTATGAAATAGATTAATTGTGCTTCTTACTGGACTGCAATCACACTATCTACCAAAATTGTATTTACATACATAAATGCACATATATAATACATATACTGATATATGTGATATATGATATATGATATATGATATATGATATATGATATATGATATATGATATATGATATATGATATATGATATATGATATATGATATATGATATATGATATATGATATATGATATATGATATGGTGTATTACTGTAGGAGTGCAAAAACTTGGGTGTCATCAAGTGATAAAGTATGTATGGAAGTCAGAGAACAATTTGTAGAACTTGGTTCTCTCTTTCAGTAACATGAGCTCCAGAATCAAATATAGGACCACAGGGTGGAAGTTTTACCTGTGGAGTTATCTCTGTACTCTCATCAAATTGTATGCATTTATTTTTTTTTATTTTTTGTTGTTTTTTTATTAGATATTATCTTCATTTATATTTCAAATGCTATTCAGAAAGTCCTCTATATCCTCCCCCCGCCGGGCTCCCCTATCCACCCACTCTCACTCCAGGCCTTGGCGTTCCACTGTACCGGGGCATATAAAGTTTACAAGAGCAAGGGGCTCTCTTCCCAATGATGGTCGACTAGACAATCTTCTATTACATATGGAGCTAGAGACAGGAGCTTTGGGGATACTGGTTATTTCATATTGTTGTTCCACCTATAGGGTTGCAGACCCTTTCAGCTCTTAGGTACTTTCTCTACCTTCTCCATTGAGGACCCTGTGTTCCATCCAATAGATGACTGAGAGCATCCAGTACTATATTTGCCAGGCACTTCCATAGCCTCACAAGAGACAGCTATATTAGGGTCCTTTCAGCAAAATCTTGTGGCATATGTAAGAGTGTCTGCATTTGGTGGTGATTATGGAATGGATCCCTGGGTGGGGCAGTCTAAGGAGGGTCATTCCTTCAGTCTCTGCACTGAAATTTGTCTCTTTAACTACTGGGTACTTTGTTCCCCATTAAAAGAAGGAATGAAATATTCACACTTTGGTCTTTCTTCTTCTTGAGTTTCATATGTTTTGCAAATTTTATCTTGGGTATTCTAAGTTTCTGGGCTAATATCTACTTATCAGTGAGGGCATATCATGGGAGTTTTTTGTGATTGGGTTACCTCACTCAGGATGATATCCTCCAGATCCATCCATTTGCCTAAGAATTTCATAAATTCATTGTTTTTAACATCTAAGTAGTACTCCATTGTGTAAATGTATCACATTTTCTGTATCCATTCCTCTCTTGAGGGGCATCTGCTTTCTTTCCAGCTTCTGGCTATTATAAATAAGGCTGCTATGAACATAGTGGAGCATGTGTCCTTTTTACCAGTTGGAACATCTTCTGCGTATATGCCCAGGAGAGGTATTTCTGGATCTTCTGCTAATACTGTGTCCACTTTTCTGAAGAAATACCAGACTGATTTCTGGAGTGGTTGTACCAACTTGCAATCCCACCAGCAATGGAGGAGTGTTCCTTTTTCTCCACATCCTTGCCAGCATCTGCTGTCACCTGAATTTTTTTTATACTTTTTTTTCTCTCTCTTTATTAGATATTTTCTTCATTTACATTTCACATGTTATCCAGAAATTTTCCCTTACCCTCCCGCATCCCCGCCCTGCTCCCCTACCCACCCCCTCCCACGTAATGGCCCTGGCATTCCCCTGTTCTGGGGCATATAGAGTCTGTATGACCAGTCACCTGAATTTTTTATCTTAGCCATTCTGACTTGTGTGAGGTGGAATCTCAGGGTTGTTTTGATTTGCATTTCCCTGATGATTAAGGATGTTGAACATTTATTCTGGTGCTTCTCAGTCCTTCCATATTCCTCAATTGAGAATTCTTTGTTTAGCTCTGTACCCAATATTTAATGGGTTCATTTGATTTTCTGGAGTCCAGCTTCTTGAGTTCTTTGTAGAGAATTTCACTGTCTCTGGTTGTACATGGAGTTCTTTTTTTCCACTTAGACTTGAGCTTTGTACAAGGAGATAAGAATTGGATATTAGTCCCTATCAGATTTAGGATTGGTAAAGATCCTTTCCCAATCTGTTGGTGGCCTTTTTGTCTTATTGACAGTATGTATTGCCTTACAGAAGCTTTGCAAATGTATGAGGTCCCATTTGTTGATTCTTTCTCTTATGGCACAAACCATTGCTGATCTGTTGAGGAATTTTTCCCCCTGTGCCGATATCTTTGAGGCTTTTCCCCATTTTCTCCTCTATAAATTTCACTGTCTCTGGTTGTACATGGAGTTCTTTTTTCCACTTAGACTTGAGCTTTGTACAAGGAGATAAGAATTGATCAATTTGCATTCTCTACATGATAACTGCCAGTTGGGCCAGCACCGTTCGCTGAAAATGCTGTCTATTTTTCCACTTGAAGGTTTTAGCTACTTGGTTAAAGATCAAGTGACCATAGGTGTGCAGGTTCATTTCTGGGTCTTCAGTTCCATTCCATTGATCTACCTGTCTGTCACTGTACCAGTAACATGCAGTTTTTATCACAATTGCTCTGTAGTACAGCTTGAGGTCAGGCATAGTGATTCCATCACAGGTTCTTTTATTGTTGAGAATAGTTTTTGCTCTCCTAGGTTTTTCATTATTTCAGATGTATTAGAAAATTGCAATTTCTAACTCAGTGAAGAATTGAGTTGTAATTTTGAAGGGGATTGCATTGAATCTGTAGATTGCTTTCAGCAGATAGCCATTTTGACTATATTAATCCTGCCAATCCAGTAGCATGTGAGATCTTTCCATCTTCTGAGATGTTCTTTGATTTCTTTCTTTAGATTCTGGAAGTTATTATCATACAGGTCTTTCCATTCCTTAGTTAGAAGCACACCAAGATAATATATATTATTTGTGACTATTGTGAAGGATGTTGTTTCACTAATTTCTTTCTTAGCCTGTTTATCCTTTGTGTAGAGAAAGGCCATTGATTTGTTTGAGTTAATTTTATATCCAGCTACTGCACTGAAGCTGTTTTTCATATGTAGGAGTTCTCTGGTGGAATATTTAGGGTCACTTATATAAATTATCATATCATCTGCAAATAGTGATATTTTGATTTCTTCCTTTCAAATTGGTATCCTCTTGATCTCCTTTTTTTGTCTAATTGCTCTGGTTAGGACTACAAGTTCTACATTGAAGAGATAGGGAGAAAGTGGGCAAGCCTTGTCTAGTCCCTGATTTTAGTGGGATTGCTTCAATTTTATCTCCATTTAGTTTGATGTTGGCTATTTAGTTTGCTGTATATTGCTCTTATTATGTTTGGTATGGGCCTTGAATTCCTGATCTTTCCAAGACTTTTATTATTAAGGGGTGTTGGATTTTGTCAAGTGCTTTCTCAGCATCTAATGGGATGATCATGTGGTTTTAGTCTTTGAATTTGTTTATATAGTGTATTACATTAATGGATTTTCCTATATTAAACCATCCCTGCATCCCTGGGATGAAGCCTACTTGATCATGATGGATCATTTGATCTGTTTTAAGTTTGCGAGGATTATATTGAGTATCTTTGCATCAATATTCATAAGGGATATTGGTCTGAAGTACTCTTTCTTTGTTGGATCTTTGTGTGGTTTGGGTATCAGAGTAATTGTGGCTTCATAGAATGAATTGGGTAGAGTACCTTCTGTTTCTATTTTGTGGAATAGTTTGAGGAGAGTTGGAATTAGGTATTCTTTGAAGGTCTGACAGAACTCTGCACTAAACCCCCTGGTCCTGGGCTTTTTTCTTTCTTTTTTTTTTTTCTTTCTTTTTTTGGTTTGGAGACTATTAAATAGTACTTCTATTTCTTTAGGGGAAATGGGAGTGTTTAGAGCATTAATCTGATGCTGATTTAATTTTAGTACCTGGTATATGTCTAGGAAATTGTACATTTCATCCAGATTTTCCAGTTTTGTTGAGTATAGACTTTTGTAGTAGGATCTTATGATGTTTTGGATTTCCTCGGCTTCTGTTTTTATGTCTCCTTTTTCATTTCTGATGTTGTTAATTAGAATACTGTTCCTGGGCCTTCTGGTTAATCTGGCCAACAGTTAATCTATCTTGTCTATTTTCTCAAAGAACCAGCTCCTGGATGGTTGATTCTTTGAAAAGTTCTATTTGTTTCACTTGGTTGATTTCAGCCCTAAGTTTGATTATTTTCTGCTGTCTACTCCACTTGGGTGAATTTGCTTGCTTTTGTTCTATAGCTTCTAGGTGTTCTGTCAGGCTGCTAGTGTATGCTTTCTCTAGTTTCAGAAGCATTCAGGGCTATGAGTTTTCCTCTTAGGAATGCTTTCATTGTGTCCCATAAGTTTGGGTATGTTGTGGCTTCATTTTAATTAAACTCTAAGAAGTTTTTAATTTCTTTCTTTATTTCTTCCTTGATCAAGGTATCATTGAGTAGAGCATTGTTCAATTTCCACATGAATGTTGGATTTCTATTATTTATGCTGTTATTAAAGATCAGCCTTAGTTCGTGGTGATCTGATAGGAAGCATGGGAAATTTCAATATTTTTTTTATCTTTTGAGACCTCATTTTGACCTATTATAGGGTCAATTTTGAAGGAGGTACCGTGAGGTGCTGAGAAGAAGGTATATCCTTTTGTTTTAGGAAAATTGTTCTGTAGAAATCTGTTAAATCCATTTGTTTCATAACTTCTGTTAGTGTCCATGTGTCTCTGTTTAATTTCTGTTTCCAGGATCTGTCCATTGATGAGAGTAGGGTGTTGAAGTCTCCCACTATTATTGCATGGGGTGCAATGTGTTCTTTGAGCTTCCCTAAAGTTTCTTTAATGAATGTGGCTTCTCTTGCATTTGAAGCATAGATATTCCGGATTAACAGTTCATCTTGGTAGATTTTACCTTTTATGGGTATGAAGTGTCTCTCCTTGCCTTTTTTACAAATTTTGAAATTCTTAGGCAAATGGGTGGATCTGGAGGATATCATCCTGAGTGAGGTAACCCAATCAACAAAGAACTCACTTGATATGCCCTCACTGATATGTAGATATTAGCTCAGAAACTTAGAATACCCAAGATACAATTTGCAAAACACATGAAACTCAAGAAGAAGAAGATATACTGTCTCTTTCAACATTGCTGCTTATATACGCTTCCCTGTAAAGATGGTCTGGATAGTAGTAAGTGCTCTCCTAACAGGACAAATAGAAACACAGGATCGCCAGAGATTTCCCTCTAGTCTCTGAATATGAGCACAGCTAAGCATTGAGTCCTTTTCACATCCTACACCAAGGTTGAATCTAGCACCAAGACAGATATGGGAGGTTGCCTTTAGGTTATGCTAGGTCTCAGGTTTAATGTTTTCCAGTTAACAAGCAGAGGAAGCAGCTTCCACTAAGCCTTCTCAAATTATATATTTAAGAGCAAATCAAATCCAAAATGCTATGTTTCAGGACAGTGTGGTGTGTAAATAGAATAAGCTGAATAGCCTGTCACCTCAGTGAAGTTCTGTAAAGGGAAATCATTAGCTTAACCTTCCTCAGCAGTAGGGATATAATTCCTACTGAAGATTTTGTATGGTTTCTTGTACTTACAAAACAGAAGGATAAGAAAATGATAGAGAAAGAGAAAGAGGCAGCATGAAGAAAAAGAAAAATTAGTTGTGAAATTCTAACCTGAGAGAATATGTTAAAGTGAAGATTAACATGAAGATTCAAAGAACTCTAAGGCTGAGAAGCATGTATTTGTTGAAAACATCCTCTAGACATAGCCTAACATGCACCTTGCAAAAATCCAGAGTTATTTATTGTGTGGGGTTTGTTATTGAACTATTTCCAAAATAAATGAGTCAACAATATGCAACTCATAAAAATTTGATATCCAGGGGAGGCCAGTCCTTTCCTAAAGAGAAACAGAGGAGGAATGGAATGCATACATACATATACATATACATATACATATACATATACATATACATATACATATACATATACATATACATATACATACACATATATAATGTTATTTATTTATTTTATATATGTATATATAAATATTTATATATTTAGTGACCAGCTCTGCTCACTATCTACCATGGGCAAAGGTGAAGTTCTGATGACTATTTGGTTTGAAGTAGAAATTATCTACAACCCCTTTATCTTGAAATCTGTCAGTGTGTCAACTTAAGGGTATTAACGTATATGTTACTCTTAGTTTTCTAGGGTTTTGAGTGTGCTCCCTTTCTAACAAATAATCTTCCAAGTTCCTTGAAGGCAGTCTTCTTTAAGGGTCCGTATTGAATAGTTTCACTTATTTAACAGGTATATATTTATTTTATCTCCCTGGATATGGACTGATTTTGTCAGACCATTTCTTATTCACCAAGCCTTAGAGAAGAGCATTCATTTGCTATAAAGTTCTTCCAGCTTGAACCATGTACAGAGAGCATAGCTCTCTGCTGCCCTGTGGTTCACACACCACAATGCTGCTGCTGGTGTCCCTGTCTCAAGGTGATTTTCTTAAAGGACTGTTGCATATTGTGCCTTAGAAGAAGATGTTTGGAAACTTTAAAATCTAGTGTATTTCTAAGTTCTATCCCTTGAAGCCAAGCAATTAATCTCTGACACTACTCAGTCTCCAGGCTCTGCTCTCTCAGTAATGTTCCAAAGGCTTGAGTAAGCTATAAAGGCAAAAATACTGAGGTAACAGTATCTTCACTGCTTGGTAGAAAGCACCTTATATCTATTTTTAAAATCTACTAAGAAAGTTTAGCTCATTAGACAGAGTACACAGATTAAGTTGGGAAATAGACCTCATACAAGTTTATTGGGGCACAGTTATATCCACTCATTTGTGTGCAAGCTACACCTGTTTTTTTTTTGTTGTTGTTGTTGTTTTGTTCTTTGGTGTTTGTTTTTTTGTTTGTTTGTTTTGTTTTGTTCTTTGGTGTTTGTTTGTTTGTTTGTTTTTCTACAGCTAAAATACTGAATCATTATGGGAGGTTGGTAGTCACAGAACCACAAATGATCAGCATTAGGAGGGAGATGTTGGAAGTTCCTGGGAAGAAACATACTTTCTACTGACTCTTCTGCCAGGCTAATTAACTGACTAGTTCTTCAGTTGTTGTGGCAAGGTTGTGATTTTGCCACAAGCTCTAGCTGAGCAATTCATACAGGTAAGGTGGTTTTCACCTGCCCGTGCTTCTATGTCCTTGGATCAAATCTCCAAGTTCTTCATTTCCTCTTGCTTGAGTCAAGGCACTCTTTCCTTGAATGCCTGAAACCATAGCTGGAAGACACACAGAGACATTCAACTCTTCTGGCTGCAATTGTCTTCACTGACATGTGAATTTTGCCCTAATTGGCAGTTAGGGCAGAAAAGCACCTTTCTTCAGAGTGGTCTTAATTGGTTGGACACTGGTTTGCAGTTGCTTACTAAGGTTTCTCTATTTCCAGGCTCTTTCAGTGTAGCTTTCCCAGAATTCTGCTTGGTTGCTACGACATTTATCAACACAAATTTGGGTTCTAGTCAGCCAAATTTGTCTTCTTGCATTGTGAAGTTTCTGGCAGTGCCTCTAGGCTTCTCTATCTTCACCTGCTCCTTTATATTAACGGCTGCTTTAAAATTGCCACAGTAAAAGTGGAGCCTGGTGTTGGATGTCTCCTGTGGGCATTCCATTCCAAAGTGCTTTTGCTCATCAGGTCCTAGCCTACCTTAGCTTTCTAATAACCTCCAACAGTTTTATATGTTAACATGCAAACTTTTCCATTCATTTATGGAGGTAAGTCATCATCAACAACAAAACAGCCACAAGTCTCAATAGATAAACTCTGATTATTTTTAATAAGTTGTTTTTCTCCATTGCCATGGGTTGAAAACCTATTATTTCTCTGGCCACAAGAGATGGGAAGACAATGAACTAGTTGGTTCTCTCTCTCTCTCTCTCTCTCTCTCTCTCTCTCTCTCTCTCTCTCTCTCTGTGTGTGTGTGTGTGTGTGTGTGTGTGTGTGTGTGTGTGTGTGTGCTCTATGTTTGCCTGTGGGCAACATCTGCTCTGGAAGGAATCCATCTCACACAGTTTGTTGATTTGTTTCAGTTGGTAAGCAGTCCCTGGTGCACTGAATTTGTTTGTTTTGGCTGCCTGCCCCACTGCCTGCCTTTACCTTGCCAAATGAGGGGTGTTATATAGGGTTCTTCTGAGATTTCTCCATGATACCCTCAATCACTCTTTCACATTCTGCAGAATGTGTATCCATTAGTTGTAAATGCATCTATACCAGACTATACATTCAATACTATTAAGAAATCCCTCAGAGCACATAATATGCCTATACCATCTTCTCTTATTTTCACTGTTGATTTGGCTTTCCCTTGGGGACTCATGTAGCTTTCTCCTTAATGATATAAAGATCTGTGCTCAAATGTCATTATCTACCCTAGTTCTCTCTGTTTATGTCATTTAAAATAGACACAGAAACCCAGTGTTCTATTCTCTTTATTACAACATTTATCATTTCTGACAGATTTTACTTATAGTTACTTTTTATATAAATTTTACCTATAGTTTTATTTCCCTGTCTTTTTTTCCTACCTCAACTTCTGTATCACTAGTGCTTAGATTGTTGGGCACATGGTAGATGTAAATAGAATATACTGAATGAAAGAAGGGTAATAACTTTAAAAATAGTCCCTCATATTTCAAACTACTGAGGACAAAAACATAATGATGACAAAATATAACATTTTCAAAATGTATGGGCTTTCATTGCCTGGTATTCAGTGTCTTAAAAAATGTTATTTTAGGATTCTGTGATCAACCAAGTCCAAGTAGGCTGTCCACCTGTGGACGTTCCCCAACTCTTGCCATGGTCTGTGGGATAGTTAACCATGCCAGGAATCTTGATGGGTAGAGTGAGTCTGAGACCCTGGAAATTTGTGGGTACACACAAGAGATAGAAGAAACATCCCTGACAAATTCCTGGCCTAGAACATGGGCCACACTTCCCACATGAGGAAACATAACCTGTGATCATACAGAACCAAAACAGAGTTCTCCATGCTGATGAGGTATATAGAGGCACTAGTGTTTAGACAATAAGCTCCCTTCCCAGGCATTCCTTCTTGCAAAAGGTATTTAATCTCAGGTCCACACTGAGAAGTAGGTATGTATCCATTTTCCATGATGAGCAACCAACAAACAGTTTGGAACCAAGGACTGTCTCTTTTATATAGAACCACCATGGGGAGCATAGAGCAGTCCTTTGCATACAGAGCTGCTGCCTAAATCTCCTATAGAAGACCCAACTGCACCCCGAGACAACGGCTGCCTTCGCCAATGAGTTAAACTGGAGCTTCTAGCCCTGGCTAAACACAGTCCTCAGTCCACTGCCCCCAGTGGTCCTGGCCTCCTTGCAGGTCCATGGACCTCCAACACTACATTCCAGACTTCTCTGTGTGGTTTCCTAGCAGTGATTAGACTCCCTGAAGTTAGTGAATACCAGCTTTGCGTTTCCCATATCTCAGACTGCTGTAGGATAAATAAAGTCAAATATCCCACATTTCTCCTCCCCAACAGCCTTGCCCTGTGGCAGGGAAGGAGGTGGACCCAGTACTCAGCATCTCCAACATGGGGCACAACCACCTGAAGCATACCCCAGCTGACTACCCACTCAGACATATATCAGAACCTCAGATTAATCATGGACAGTGAGTAACCTCTAACACTACTTAAAAAGACCCTGTCCCCCAGACCCCTATCTCTGTGACTCTGACACTTTTCTCTCCCTGGCCATTTCTCTCTCTCTCTCTTCCAAAACCCCACTCTCCCTGCTCTAGCCACTTTAATCCTTTGCCCTCTGCTCCTGGCCCCCTGACCCTTTGCCTCTTAGATACAATCTCCAGATCTTATTTTAGACTTAACTTACCCTGCTACCACCCCAAGCTCCTAGGCATAGCATACCCAGAGCTCTCTGCCTCCCACTGCCTGCCAGCCCAAACCCAGCCTGCAGTTCCAGGAACAGCCCTGCTGCCCATTGCTCCTTGGTGCTGGCCTACAGGCAGACATGCACTTGTCCTCTCACACTGTCCAGCCAGCTCTGCTGGCACTGGCTAGAGAGACAAGTGGAGCACAGCTATGGGTGTCATCTCATTCCTGCTAGCACTGCCAAGTCCCACCAAGTCCCTATGCTTCTCTCTTTCTGCTCTACTTCAAGGGTGTATACCTTCTAACAATACCAGCCAAGAAAACCAAACGGGGGAAACAAACACCTGCCTGCTAGAGCACATAGTAGTGGAGTGGCAGAACAGGGCCCTCCCCACTCCAATTAGCTGAAAAGAGCCCACCACAGAAGGACAATAGATCTTTCTGCTAAGAAACCCTTAACCCAAAAATTGTCATCCTTCTTTATTTAAATGCCTATTTTTCTCCCTAGCATTATGGCCTTATAACCTAAAATAAGATAGCCATTTTTACTACATTATTCTGACAATCCATGAGCATGGGAGATTTTTCCATCTTCTGATATCTTCTTCAATTTCTTTCTTCAGAGACTTGAAGTTCTTATCATACAGATCTTTCACTTCCTTAGTTAAAGGCACACCAAGATATTTTATATTATTTGAGACATTTGTCATGGGTGTTGTTTCCTTAAATTCTTTCTCAGCCTGTTTATCCTTTGTTTAGAGAAAAACCAAGGTTTATTTGAGTTAATTTTATATCCAGCTATGGCAGTTAAGCTGTTTATCAGGTTTAGGAGTTTTCTGGTGGAATTTTTAGGGTCACTTATATATAGGGTCACTTAAATATACTATCATATCATTTGCCAATAGTGATATTTTGACTTCTTCCTTTCCAATTTCAATCCCCTTGATCTCTTTTTGTTGTCAAATTGCTCTGGCTAGGACTTCAAGTACTATACTGAATAGGTAGAGAGAAACTGGGCAGCCTTCTCTAGTCCTGATTTTAGTAGTATGGCTTCAAGTTTCTCTCCATTTAGTTTGATGTTGGCTACTGGTTTGCTGTATATTGCTTTTATTATGTTTGTTATGGGCCTTGAATTCCTGATCTTTCTAAGACTTTTATCATGAATGGGTGTTGCATTTTGTCAAATGCTTTCTCAGCATCTAACTAGATTATCATGTGGTTTTTGTCTTTGTGTTTATTTATATAGTGGATTATGTTGATGGATTTCTGTATATTAAATCATCCCTGCCTCCTTGGAATGAAGCCTACTTGATCATGATGGATGATTGTTTTGATATGTTCTTGGATTCGATTTGTGAGAATTTTATTATTTTTGAATCAATATTCATAAGAAAAGTTGGTTTGAAGTTCTCATTCTTTCTTGGGTCTTTACGTGGTTTAGATATAAAAGTAATTGTGGCTTCATAGATTGAATTGGGTAGAATACCTTCTGTTTCTATTTTGTGATATATCAAAGAACTCCACATAAAACCACAGACACTGAAATTTATAGAGGAGAAAGTGGGGAAAAGCCTTGAAGATAGGGGCACAAGGGAAAAATTCCTGAACAGAACAGCAATGCATTGTTCTCTAAGATTACGAATCAACAAATGAGGCAGTCTCTGGATGGTCATTCCTTCAGTCTCTGCTCTGAACTTTGTCTCTATAACTCCTTCCATGGGAATTTTGTTCCCCATTCTAAGAAGGAAAGAAATATCCACACTTTGGTCTTCCTTCTTCTTGAGTTTCATGTGTTTTGCAAATTGTATCTTGGGTATTCTAAATTTCTGGTCTAATATCCACTTATCCACTGATAAGTGAGTGCATATCATGTGTGTTCTTTTGTGATTGGGTTACCTCACTCAGGATGTTATCCTCCACATCTATCCATTTGCCTAAGAATTTCATAAATTCATTGTTTTTAATAGCTGAGTAGTACTCAGTTGTGTAAATGCACCATACCAAATTTGCTGTATCCATTCTTCTGTTGAGGGACATCTGAGTTCTTTGGGGATCCACCCCATAATCAACCACCAAACCCATACACTAGGCAGATACCAACAAGAGGCTGCTGACAGGAGCCTGATATAGCTGTCTCCTGTGAAGCTCTGCCAGTTCCTGGCAAATACAGAAGTGGATGCTCACAGTCATCCTTTGGACAGGTCACAAAATCCCCAATGAAAGAGCCAGAGAAATACCCAGGGAGCTGAAGGGGTTTGAAGCCCCATAGAAGGAGCATCAATATGAACTAACCAGTACCCTCAGAGCTCCTTGGAACTATAACACCAATCAAAGAAAACACATGGTGGAACTTGTGGCTCTAGCTATATATGTAGCAGAGGATGGCCTAGTTGCTCAGCAATGGGAAGAGAGGCCCTTGATTCCGTGAAGGCTCTATGCCCCTCTATAGGGGAATTCCAGGACCAGGAATGGAAGTGGGTGTATTGGGGAGCAGCGTGACAGGGGAGGGGATAGGGGATTTTCAGAGGGGAAACTAGAAAAGAGGATAACATTTAAAATGTAAATAAAGAAACTATCTTATTAAAAAAATTGACAAATAGGACCTCATAAAATTGCAAAGCTTCTGTAAAGCAAAGGAAACTCTCAATAAGACAAAAAGGCCACCAACAGATTGGGAAAGGACCTTTACCAATCCCAAATCTGATAGGGGACTAATATCCAATATATACAAAGAACTCAAGATAATGGACTCCAGGAAACCAAATAACCCTATTAAAAATGGGCTATAGATAAACAAAGAATTCTCAACTGAGGAATACTGAATGGCTGAGAAGCACCTGAAAAAATGTTCACCATCCTTAATCATCAGGGAAATGCAAATCAAAATAACTCTGAAATTCTGCCTCACACCAGTCAAAATGGCTAAGATAAAAAATTCAGGTGATAGCAGATGCTGGCAAGGATGTGGAGAAAAAGGAACACTCCTGTATTGCTGGTGAAATTGCAAGCTGGTACAACCACTTTGGAAATTAGGCTGGTGTTTCCTCAGAAAATTGGACATAGTACTGCTAGAAGATCCCAGCAATACCTCTCCTGGGCATATACCCAGATGATGTTCAACTTGTAATAAAGACATATACTCCATTATGTTCCTATCAGCCCTATTTATAATAGTCAGAAGCTGGAAAGAACCCAGATGTCCCTCAACACAAGAATGGATAGAGAAAGTGTGGTACATTTACACAATGGAGTGCTACTCAGCTATTAACAATGGATTTATGAAATACTTAGACAAATGGATGGATCTGGAGGATATCATCCTGAGTGAGGTAACCCAATCACAAAAGAACACACATGAAATGCACTCACTGATAAGTGGATATTAGCCCAGAAACTTAGAATACCCAAGATACACTGTGCAAAACACATGAAATTCAAGAAGGAAGACCAAAGTGTGGATACTTCGTTTCTTCTTAGAATGGGGAACAAAATACCCATGGAAGGAGTTACAGAAACAAATTTCAGAGCTGAGACAGAATGAAGGACCATCAAGAGACTGATGCACCCGGGGATCCATCTCATAAACGACCACCAAACCCAGACACCTTTGCGTATGCCAGCAAGATTTTGCTGACAGGACCTTGATATAGCTATCTCTTTGAGGCTATGCCAGTGACTGGCAAATACAGAAGTTGATATTCACAGTCATCTATCGGATGGAACTCAGGACCCCCTGTAATGAGCTAGATAAAGTACCCAAAGATCTAATGGGCTCTGCAGCCCTATAGAAGGAACCACAAGATGAACTAACCAGTCAGCACCCCCACAGAGCTTGTGACTCTAATTGCATATGTAGCAGAAGATCGCCTAGTAGGCCATCAATGGGAGGAGAGGCCCTTTGTCTTGCGAAGTTTATATGCCCCAGTACAGGGGAATGCCAGGGTCAGGGACTGGGAGTAGGTGGGTTGGGGAGCAGGGCAAGGGGGAGGGTATAGGGGACTTTCAGGATAGCACCTTAATTTTATATGAAGAAAACATCTAATAAAAAAGTATAGATAGATAGATAGATAGATAGATAGATAGATAGATAGATAGATAGATAGATAGATAGATATAGAGAGAGAGAGGAAGAAGAAGAGAAAGAAAGAAAGAAAGAAAGAAAGAAAGAAAGAAAGAAAGAAAGAAAGAAAGAAAGAAAGAAAGAAAGAAAGAATCTTAAGCTCAAATATTCAGAAAATATTTTCAACAAAATTATAGAAGAAAAATGTTCTAACCTAAAGAATGACATACCTACAAAAGTACAAGAAGCTCACAGGACATGAATTAGATTGACTCATAAAAGAAAATCTCATCACTACACAATAATTAAGATGCTAAACATACAGAACAATGAAAGAAACATGAAAAAAAAAAAGAGCAAGTAACATATAAAGGCAGACCTATTAGACTTGCTCTCAACTCTAAAATCCAGAAAGGCCTAGACAGATGTCTTGCATACTCTACGAGATCACACATTCTATTCTAGACTACCTAGCCCATACCATATAGTTACTTTTTTGTTTGTTTGTTTGTTTGTTTGTTTGTTTTGTTTTTTGAGACAGGGTTTCTCTATATAGCCCTGGATGTCCCGGAACTCACTTTGTAGACCAGGCTGGCCTCGAACTCAGAAATCCGCCTGCCTCTGCCTCCTGAGTGATATAGTTACTTTTAATCAAGATGGAAGTGAATTCATATGACATCCTTCCACTCTAACCCTAGCAAAGATGGCTACCAGCCACATGGATGCCTAGAGATGGACACATGGTGAATATGTCCCAAAATGGAATCTCATGCCACATTGTTCCTTTAACATTACCTATGTATATATACTTTAATTATAAACTCTGTTTTATGTATTTTAAGTTAATTTTCTGTTACAGATATTTCAGGAAGTTATCTGTCCTTGGGCAAGTGGGGATTACAGGTTGACTTTGGCTTTTATAATTGCTTTGAAGACCTCAAAATGTTGTAGATGTCAGATCCATGGGATTGCTGTTGAGTAAAGCTGCTATGAGGGAATAATACCAGCCCAAGAGAAAGAAGTGTGTTGCAGTCGACAAAGCTGAGAGGAGTTGAATGCATAAAAAGAGTCTTCATTTCAGACAGGAAGATGCAGAGTTTGGAGTTTGTTCAGCTGATCTTCAGTCTTGTTTTAGTTTAGTATTTCCTCCTGGTCCCACTCTTCCCTTTAGGAATGATAATATATATCCTGTGCTATTATATGTTGGAAGTATGTGATCAGGTTTTTCATTTTGATTTTACAGGAGACTACAATTATGGTATTGTTTGAGTCTCAGAACAGATTTTGAACTTTGAACTTTTAAATAATGTTGAGACTGTTTCAGACTATGGGGACTTTTGAGGTTGGACTGAATGTGTTTTGGCATTATCATGTAATTATAAGCCTATGGGTGCCAGGAAACTGACAGGTGTTAAAAAAAAAAACTGTAACTTATAGATATCTACAGATCATTTCACCCAAACACAAAAGAATATACCTTCTTTTCAGCACCTCACATTACATCATCCAAAATTGACCGCATACTCAATTACAAAGAAAGTCTCAACAGATACATAAACTGGAATAACACCTTACATCCTTTCAGGCCACCACGAGTCAAAGCTGGATTTTAACAACAGAAAGCCTTCAAACTCATAGAATCTAAATAACTACTGTGTCATTATGGAAATAAGAAATTAAAGACCCCTTAGATTCAATGAATACAAATGCACAAAATACCTAAACTTAGGAGACATAATGAAAGTACCATTAGAAGGAAAGTTCATAGCACTAAGTGCTTACATAAAAACAAGCAAAAAAGTGGAATGATCTAATACTAATAACAAATCTCTAGAACTAAAAAGGGAATAAGCAGGCTGGAGAGATGGCTCAGCGGTTAAGAGCACTGACTGTTCTTCTGAAGGTCCTGAGTTCAAATCCTAGCAACCACATGGTGGCTCACAACCATTTGTCATGTGATCTGATGCCCTCTTCTGGGGTATCTGAAGACAGCTACAGTGTATTTACATATAATAAATAAATCTTTTAATAAATAAATAAAAATAAAAAGGAACTAAGCACAATAAATGGGGTTAGATGACAAGAATTAATCAATTTCACAATGAAAAAATATATCATCTTCAATACATGACATTGTTCTAACTGGATGTCTGCATGTACTAGAATAAAAATAGATCCATCTAACTGTAAAAAAATTAAGGTAATGTGGACCCAAAACCAAATAATGCTGTTGTGTTCAAAGCTATTTCCTACTTTCTCAGGGACAGTGAATGATACCTCCAGAAAATCTTTTACTGTACAGGATTGTTTTGGCTACCCAGGCATTTCCATATGAAGTTGAATATTGTTCTTTTAAGGTCTGTAAAGAATTGTGTTGGAATTGTGTTATAATGGGAATTACATTGATTCTGTAGTTTGTTTTTGTTAAGATGGTCATCTTTTACTATGAGAGATCTTTACATCATCTGATACCTTCTTCAATTTCTTTCTTCAAAGACTTGAAACTCCTGGCATACAGGTCTTTTACTTGCTTGGTTGGCGTTACACCAAGACATTTTGTATTATTTGTGGATATTGTAAGGGTGTTATTTCCTTTATTTCTTTCTCACACCATTTATAATTTTATAAAGAAAGATTTATATTTTAGTTAATTTTGTATTTTTGCAGCCACTTCACTGTAGGTGTTTATCAGCTGTAGGAGAATTTTTATGGTTGCCATTTATACTGACATATCATCTATGAATAAAAATATTTTGACTTTTTTATTTTAAATTTGTATCTCCTTTACCTCTTCTAGTTGTCTTATTACTCTGATTAAAACTTCAAGTATTATATTGAATAGCTAGGGAGAAAGTGGGCAGCCTTGTCCCGGATTTTAGTGGAATTGCCTTGACTTTTGCTCCATTTAGTTTGATGTTGGCTATCAGCTTACTGTATATTTACTTTATTATATTTAAGTATATGCCTTCTATCTCTGATTTCTCTAAGACTTTTATCATAGAGAAGTGTTGGATTTTGTAGAAGGCTTTTTCAGCATCTAAGGGGATGATCATGTGATTTTCTTAATTTTTTCTTTTAGATTGTTTATACAGTGAATTATATTGACAGATTTTTGTCCATTGAACTATCCCTGCCTACTGGATCATGGTCGATGATGTTTTTGATGTGTTCTTGGGCTGGATTTGTAAGTATTTCACTGAGTATTTTTGCACAAATCCTAATGAAGGAAATTGGTGTGACATTCCCTTTCTTGTTTGAATCTCTATGGTTTAGGTATCAGGGTGACTGTGGCCTCATAAAATGAATTTAGCAGTGTTCATTCTGTTTGTATTTTGTAGAATAATTTGAGGGATATTGGTATTAGCTATTCTTTGAATGGCTGTCAGAATTCTACACTGAAACCATCTGGCCCTTGGCTTTGCTTTTGCATGTGGGGAGGAGAGTTGGAAGACTTTTAATGACTACTTCTATTTCATTAGGGGTTATAGGTCTATTTAGATTATTTGATTTTGATTTACTAAAATTTTTCAAGTGATGTCTATCAAGAAAATCTCTATTTCATTTAGATTTCCCAGTTTTGTGAAGTACATGTGAAGGAAGTTCTAATGATTCTTTCAATATCCTTGATTCTGCTGTTATGCCCCTTTTCATTTATATTTTTATTAATTTGGATATTCTCTCTGCCTTTTAGTTAGTTTGGCTAAGAGTTTTTCTATTTTAATTGTCTCAAGGAAACTACTCTTTGTTTCATTGATTTGTTATATTGTTCTCTCTGATAATATTTTACTGATTTCATCCCTAAGTTTGATTATTCCCTGCCATCCACTTCTCTTGAGCATGTTTGCTTCTTTTCGTTCTAGAGCTTTCAGGTGTGCTGATAAGTCACTAATATGAGATCTCACTAATTTTCTTTGGAAGGCAGTAATGTTATAAACTTTCCTTTTAGCACTGCTTTCACTTTGTCCATAAGTTTGGGTTTGTTGTGCATTTGTTTTCAGTGAATTCATTCTCTCTCTCTCTCTCTCTCTCTCTCTCTCTCTCTCTCTCTCTCTCTCTCTCCCTCTCTCTCCCTCTCTCTCCCTCTCTCTTCCTCTCTTTCTCTCTCTCTGGGGCAAGTAGTCATTTATTAGAGATTTATTTGGTTTCCATAAGTTTGTAGCTTTTTGTTGTTTCTGTTGTTGATGAAATCCAGCTTTAATTTGTGATGGTTTGATAGGATTCAGAGAATTATTTCAATTTTCTTTTATATGTTAAGACTTGCTTTGTGATCAAGTATATGGCCAGTTGTGGAGAACATTATATGGGGTGTTGAAGAGAAGGTATATTCTTATGTGTTTGGGTGAAATGCTTTGCAGATATCTGTTAAGTCCATTTGAATGAGTTATAACAACAGTTAGTTCCTTTATTTCTCTATCTGAATGACCTGTCCATTGGTGTGAGTCAAATGTTGGAGTCTCCCACTATTAATGTGTGGGGTTCAATATGTGACTTAAGCTTTAGTCATGTTTCCTTCACAAGTATAGGTGTCCTTGCTTTTGGGCCATAGGTATTCAGAACTGAGACATCATCTTGGTCAATTTTCCTTTGATGAGTATTTTCCCATCTTGTTTGAATAATATTGATTGAAAGTCAATTTCGTTAGAATTAGAATAACAACACCAGGTTGATATTTGAGTTCATTTGGTTGAGAAAACCTTTTTCCAGGCATTCATTCTGAGGTAATGACTATCTTTGTTGTTAAAATGTGTTTCTTGGATGGAGTAGACTGCTGAATCTCTTTCTCTCTCTCTCTTTTTTTTCATTCTGTTAGCCTGTGTATTTTTATTTGGGAAGTGAGATACATTAATGATCAATGATTGTTAATTACTGTTATTTTTATTTTGGTGTTCTTGGTAGTAGTGATGGTACTGGTGGTTGTAGTGGTTGTGGTGATGGTGGTATGTTTGTCTGTGTGTGTGTTTTTGTGTTTCTGTGTGTGTGTTTGTGTGTGTATTTGTGTGTCTGTGTGTGTTTGTATGCTTCCATTCTATTGTTTTTGCAACTGTGAAATTATGTATTTCCTGTGTCTTCTTGGGTATCATTAACATCCTTCTAGTATCCTCTCTAGGACAGAGTTTATGGATAGATACTGTTTATATTTGGTTTTGTCATGGAATGCCTTTTTTGTCCATCTTTGATGATTGAAAATATTGTTAGGTCTGGAATAGCATCTATAGTCTCTCAGAGACTGCACACTATCTGTCCAGGTCTGTTTAGAAGTCATGTTTAATTCTAATACATGTGCCTTTATATGTTACTTGGCTTTTTTCTCTTGCAGGTTTTGCTATTCTTCTTTTCTGTACATTTGGCATTTTTACTATTATGTGGCTGGAGGATTTTCTCTTTTAGAATAATCTATTTGGTTTCTGTAACCTTCTTGTGTATTTATAGGTATCTCTTTCTCTAGGTAAGGGAAATTTTCTTCTATGACTATCAAAATTATTTTCTGGTCCTTTTACCTGGAAATCATCTCCTTCTTCTAGTCTTCTATTCTATTCATCTATTATTCTTAGATTTGGTCTTTTCACATGTCCTAGAACTCTCAGATTTTTTTTGACTCTCTGGAGTATTATTCAGTGGGTTGCTGGGTCTAGAAGAAGATGTTGGGCCTAGTGCTGGTTGGAGCAAGGCTTGGCTGGTGCATCAACATATGCTGGGGCAATGGGAACTTAATCTTGGTGTTGTGGAGCCTCTTGACAGCAGGCCCGCAGCATCTGCCAGCTGCAATGTTTTCCTCTTTCATGATCTGAATAGAGTAAACTGGTCTCCATGTCTCATCTATACTGCCCTGGCTGTTGTTGATTGTGCCCTTCTGCTGCCATCTAGACCTTTGGGTTTGCAGTTATCATATAGGTTTGGTTGCTGATTTCTGAGTTTTTCTCTCTTAGATGGAGGAATTTTTTACTTTGGCTTGTGTTTTTGTTTCTGTCTTCTGGCCTGAGTGTTCTAGGGCTCTGGTGACAAGTAAGTGTTGTGGTTTAGCATTGTATCTCCACTGAGGATTTTATGGCCTGTATGACCTCTGGGATTTTGGTGCCAACATTGCCTCTGGGGTTACTATAACCAGTGTGATATCTGGGTTTCTGTGTACCTGATTGGTCTCTGGGGGTTGTAGTATTACATGGCCAGCCTCCTGTAAAGCAGAAAACTTCTGCCAAAGTTGTGGGCCAGAATATGGAATCCAAGGAAAGAATGCAGTTTGGGGCTGTAGAGCTGGCTTTATGGAGAATTAACTGGCCGTGGGAGATTGTCTTATCTGTAGTCTCTAGTGCCTGCATGGCCTCATGGAAAGCAGCTGGTACTGTGAGTCTGAATATGGAACCCAAGGAAAGAGGTACAGCTTGGAGTTGTTCAGAGGGCTTTAAGGAGTTGTGATGGTTTGTATATGCTTGGCCCTGGGAGTGGCACTATTTGGAGGTGTGGCCCTGTTGGAGTAGGTGTGTCACTGTGGGTGTGGATTATAAGCCTCTCATTCTAGCTGCCTGGAAGTCAATGTTCTGCTAGCAGCCTTCAGATGAAAATGTAGAACTCTTAGCACCTCCTGCACTATGCCTGCCTGGATGCTGTTATGTTCTGCCTTGATGACAATAGCTTGAACCTCTAAACCTGTAAGCCACCCCCAATTAAATGTTGTCCTTATAAGACTTGTCTTAGTCATAGTGTCTGTTCACAGCAGTAAAGCTCTAAGACAAGAGTGTTAAGGGGTAGTGGGTGATACCTTATCTGGGGTCCCTAGAACAGACCTGGCTTCTGGGAAAGCAGAAATCTTCTGACAAAGTTGTGAGCTAGAATATGGAGTCTGGGGGATGAGAAACAGTTTAGGGCTATTGAGAGTTCTTTAAGTTTTTTGAGGAATCTTCACACTGACTTTCATAGTGGCTACACCAGGTTTTGCTCCCACCAACAGTGAATAAGTATTTTGCTTCCCCTCTCCATGAAAATATTTGTTGTCATTCACTGTATTTTTCTTAGCCATTTTAAATAAGTGTGATAAGATGAAATGCTAATGTAGTTTTGTTTTTTTGTTGTTTTGTTTTTTTGTTGTTTGTTTGTTTGTTTGTTTGTTTTTCGAGACCGGGGTTTCTCTGTATAGCCCTGGCTGTCCTGGAACTCACTTTGTAGACCAGGCTGTCCTCGAACTCAGAAATCTGCCTGCCTCTGCCTCCCCAGTGTTGGGATTAAAGGTCCGGCCCTGCTAATGTAGTTTTAATTTGTGTTTCCCTGACCATTCATTAAGGAAGGTGAACATTTTTTTAGCGCTTCTCAACCATTTGCCATGCATTTTTGGATAACTTTTGTTTAGTTCCATGCCCCAATTTTTTTTTTTACTGACTCTTTCTCTCTTCCCCCACCTCTTTCCCTTCCTTTTTTCCTTCCTTTCTTCCCTCCTTTCTTGCTGCCTTTTTTCTTTCTTTCCTTCTTTCTTCCTTGTGTTTAGTTTTTTTAGTTCTCTATATATTATAGACAGTAGCCTTCTGTCAGATATATAGCTCCTAGAGATAATTTCCCATTCTGTAGCTCATATTTTCATTTGAAGACTGGTCATTTGCTATACAGAGTTCCTTAGTTTCATGAGACCCCATTTATTGTTGTTGTTTATGATGCCTAAATTACTAGGGTTCTGTTCAGAAAATCTTTCTCCTGTGCTTATAAACTCAAACAAATGCTCAACTTACTTCTCTAATAGATCAAATATTAGGCTTTATGTTGAAGTCTATGATGGCTTAAATGAGAATGAATTCGATAGGCTTATGTATTTGTACATTTAGTTCCCAGTTGGTGAGACTATTTGGAAATTACTAGGAAGCATGCCCTTGTTGTAAAAGATATATCACTGGGGGTAGACTTTGAGGTTTCAAAAGACTCACTCAAAAAGATTCATGTAATTCCTGTGTTTGTTTGCTCTCTGTCTCTGCCCCTCTGTTTCTTTTTCTGTCTCTCTCTGCATTTCTCTCTGTCTGGCTATCTCTCTGTCTCTCTCTCATTCTCTCTGTCTCTCTCTCTCTCTGCCTCTGTGTTTCTCTCTCTCTTTCTCTCTCTGTCTCTCTCTGTCTCTCTGTCTCTCTCTGCCTCTGTTTCTCTCTCTCTCTCTCTCTCTCTCTCTCTCTCTCTCACCTCCCTTTCTCTCCTTCCTTCATGCTTGTGGATCAAAATGTGAACTCTCACCTATCCCTTTGCCATGATAGTAGACTCTGACTCCTTGAAGCCATAAGCCAAATTAAACACTTTATTTTATAAATTTCCTTAGTCAGATGTTGTATCACAATAGAACTAAGACATGGTCCTTGATTGATTGGGAGTTGTGTTATGATCAGGGAGGGAGATAAAGATATGGTTTCCCTTTTATGCTTGTAGCTATGGAGTTTCACTACCACCAAGTATCAAAAATGCTGTATTTCTTCCAAAGTTTATTTTTTCTCCTTTGTGAAAAAAATATGTGGTTTTAAAAATATGACCTAATATTTGAGTTTTCTATTCTAATCAAATGATCAATTAGTTTGTTTTTATGCCAGTGCAATGCATTTATTATTGTACCTCTACAATATAACTTAGAAATCAAGGATTATGATTCATCCAGCATTTTTTTTCATTGTTCAGGATCGATTTTATTTTCCTGGGTGTTTTGTGTTTTCATATGAATTTTTAGTTTTTTTTTTTCAATTTCTGTGAAAAAAAATTGTGTTGGATTTTTATCAGATTTGAATTGAATCTATAGATTGCTTTCAGTAAGATAGCCATTTACACAAAATGAATCAAGCCAATCCATGAGCATCGCTATTCTTTCTATTTTCTGGACTTTTCTTCAACAACTTTTATAAGTGTCTTATATCTTTTATAAGTTTTTATAGAAAAAGGCTTTTCCTTCCTGGGTTGCATTTATTCCAAATTATTTTTAAGGCTGTTATAAATGGCATTATTACCTTTATTTTTTTATCAGTGTATTTATCAGTGGTATATCAGAAGGGTACCATATTTTGTGTGTTTATTTGTATCTTGCTACCTTGTTTATAAGATTTATGAGTTTTCTAAAAGTCTTTATGACCATATGTATTATGTATATAATCAAATCTATAAATTAGGGTGCATCTATAAATGGGGTCCCTTCTTTCTTATTAGTATCCCCTTTATTCACTTATATCATCTTACTACTCTAGCTAAGACTTCAAGGACTACACAGTAATGAATATCTTTGTTTTTCTGATTTTAGTATAAATGCATTTTTCCTACAGTGTACATGATATCGGTGGTGACATGGTTGTATTGCCTTCACTAGGTTAAGTGAGATATGACCCTGCATCCCTATAATTCCAAAGATATTTACTAGGAAGGATGATGAATTTTGACAACAGTTTTCTCTGCATTTGATGTGGTTTCTACCCTTGAATCACTTTATGTGATGAATTATGTTTACTGATTCCTGTATTTCAAACCATTTCCGAATCTCAAGGCAACTTGATCATTGTAGATTACCATTTTGATATCTTCTTGATTTGCTTTGCATGTACTTTATTGAGTTATTTTACACCAAAATTTATCAGAAACACTGTCATATAGTTTTGGTCTTTGTATAGTTCTGTATAATGGTAATACTTGCTCCTTTAAAAAATACTTTGGAAGCACTTCTACATTTTCTAGTTTATGGGATTATTTAAGAAATATTAGTGTTATTTCTTATTTGAATGTCTAGTAGATATCTGTGTTTATCCATTTGCCTCTGGTCTTTTTGTAATAGGAAGACTTTAATTACAGAATCTATCTTATTGGTTGGTTGTTACAGGTACAAGTTTAAGTTATGTGCTTCATTTGGATTAACTTAAGTTATGTCATATACATCTAGAAATCTACCCTTTTGTTTTTTAGCTCTTCCAGTTTAGTGGTATTTTTCTTAATTTTCTAAATTTCCTTAGTGTCTTATGATGTCTCCATCTTTACCTCCAATTTTATTGATTTCTGTATTCTCCTTTTTCCTTTGCCTTTTGCTGATCTTGTTAGTCTTTTCAAATCACCATTTCATTAATTTTTAAAGTTTTTCATTTACATTTTGTTAACTTCAGCTTAGATTTTGATGACCTTATTGGGTTTGTCATATTAGAGTATTGTTTGATCTTGTTTTCCAAGGCCTTCAGATATGTTATTTATTTATTTGCTATCTCTCAGTTTTTCATGAATGTGCATAGTGTTATCAACCTTCTTAGAATGCTTTGTATATTCAATAGATTTTTGGTATGCTGTGCTTTTATTTTAACTGAACTCTAGAAAGTTTTAAGTTCCTCTATTTATATCTTCCCTTACACAATTATCATTCAGGAGTGCCTTGTTTCATATCCTTGGGTTTGTGTACTCTCTGTAGTTTGCACCAGTACTGATATCTAGCTTTATTACATTTTTGTACACTTGACAGGATATTATTTCAACTTTTTTCAATATCTGTTGTAATTCTGCATCTTAATACAGGGTCACTTTCAAACAATGTTCCGCTGGTTGCCAAGAAAAACATGTATTCTTTAGCTTTGAGTAAATTTTTCTATAGCTGCTTTTGTAGGTCCATTGGACTATGATGTCATTCAACTCGGATATTTCTCTAATTGGATTTCATTTTTCTGGATGACTATGTGTTAGTAAAAGTGAGGTGCTGAGGTTACCAGTACCATTGTATTCCCATTAATCTGTGGCTTTCCATATAATACCATTTCTTTTACTTGTTTTGGTACATATATATTAAGAATTTTAAGATCTTGTCGGGAGATTTTCCATTTAATGAGCATGAAACACCCTTCCTTATCTATTTTAACTTGTTTTGATTTGAAGATTATGCTTTTACATTATTTTGAGTGGCTGTGCTTTCTTGTTTCTTATTCCACTTTGCTTGGACTTCTTTTCTTTCCATTAACCACTCAAGTGCTATTTAAAGTTGGTGGTGAAGTATGATTGTTAGAGGCAAAAAAATATGGATTCTTTTTTTCCTACTCTAATCTTTGAGTCTGTATCTTTTTATTGAGAAATAGAGATCATTGCTACTAAGAATTATTGTTGAACAATGTTCATTAATTAATTTTGTAGTGTTTGCTTAGAACTTTTTGATCGACAGATCTAGAGTTGTTTATTTATTTACTGTGACTTCTTGAATGTATATTCCTCTTAAGATGGACATATTCTTTCTTATATCCTCTGTGGAGCTTGCTTCAGGATCATGATACCATGATACCTGAAAGCTATTGGTAGATGGTGTACAGTCATTGTCAGCTCCTGGTCTGTGTATTCTAGGTGGCCTTAATCAGGGGAAGCTGAAGTTTCTTCCCTGAGATAAGACTTTCACAGGCTATGTAGTTGTCCTAAGCAGGAAAAAACCATCGTCTCTCACTTACTCCAGAAACATGAAAGCTGGACTTTTGAAGCAAAATTCCTGAGAGCTGTAGGTGGGTCTGGTAAGGAAACCAGTAGCCAGTGACTGGAACATAATTTCCAAATGATACAAATGGGTCTAAGCAAGAGAGGCCTTGTGTTGGCTGGACTCCTGGTAAAGCTTACCTATTGTTTATCTGCACATTTATGTCCACATGAATTAAAAAGCAAGATAAATATTCTCTGTTTCAGGTGCACAGTTTACTATTTCTTGAGATATTGAAATATGAATTATGAAATATTCATATGAGATATGAATATGAGGTATTGAGCTATGAAAGTATTCATTAAAAAGGAGCCAAAATCTAACTTTAAGATTATACAAAGTGTATAAATCAATTACATGAGATCACAACTAACTATTAAGGTTTTCACTGTGTGTTGTCTTTTACGAATGCCTTTAAACTTGTTGTCTGCATTTTTAAAAATTTTGTAGGACTATACATTTTTAAATCCTATTATTGTGATGAAGCTTGACAATGAATACAATAAAGAATTAAATTACATACACACATAAAGATACAATTAACATTAATATATACATAACTTTCATATATAGTATTCCTATACTTTACATATTTATACTTGTACACATAGCTCTAATCTAATAAAATAAAGCAAAACTACACAAATATTTACACATATTTTAATAGTTTCTATGTAATTGAACAGGTTATATAGGTAGCATGAGGATTTCTAAATGTCTTAGGATGTTACCATGGAAACACATTTTTAGAGATGCTCTACAAAGTGGTATGCTGGTTATATAGTTCACACACTTCATTTTAAAATTAGTAGAAGGAGACAGCCTGGGGTCCAAGGCAGGTTGTGGAGGGGAAGCTTGACATCATGGGCTGGTTTCACGCTAGCTGTTGAGTCAGGCTGGTCCTGGCTGGTTGTTCATGCCAGATTGCCACAGCCAGCAGCGCTTCTTTGAGGCCTTCTTAGTGTTAGGAAGCCAGGAGGTGATTTATAACATGGCAGTTCAATGATCCTTGCCAAAGGTTAATAGGTATGAACTTCACAGTTGAGAAATGTAATTATGCATCGTTCTGCATCTGGGAGAACTCAGCCCAGAAGGACGCAGTAAAGATAATAGGCTGGCATTTTAACACTCTGCTGTAAACCATTAGAAACAAATACTTGGGAGATTAATGGTGTTTGTATCTTTATTAACTTGCAATGAAATATAATAGCAATTTCATTAAAATATATTGCTAAAACTGATGGCAAGAAGAATGTAGTCTGAATGGCAGTGAAGCTGTGAGTGCCCAGGGCTGCTTATTTTGTTACCATGGCAACTGTATTTTTTTTAAAAAAGCAAATACCACCTTCACCTTCACCATCACCACCACTGCCACCACTACCACCACCACCACCACCACCATCAATGTTTTATAATACAGTGAAATTTCTAAATATAAACTATCTTGCTAACTAATTTTAAGTTCAGTCTTTTAAAAGCAAAGTGTTATTTTTAACTTCCTTTCTAAAACATGTAATTTCAGATTCTAAATAGAAATAGCAATGCAAAATTCAGGAAAATGGAAATTTTGGAGTAGTCTGGAATATCTAGTCTTCTTCTCTATAGCTGGATATCAAAGGTCAATCATTCTCTTGCAGGGCAGGTATCTCTGACCATACCCTCTGAAGCATTATCTCACTTCTCAGAGCTGGGAAAATTCTTGTTATCTTCATAGAAATTTAATAGTTGCCAACATGGAGCTGGAGTATACAACCTCTCATTAAATCAAAAATAAAATGAGAATGCTAAGCCACATTATTCTTATAGGTCCTAACCTAAACTTACTTGAACACTATAATCACTATTTACAGGCTAATAATTACAATAGCACATTTTTGTTGTTGGTGGTGGTTATTTGTGATGCAGAATCTTCCAGGATTGCCTGGAAGAATTTGATGAAAAGCCCAAACTGACTTCAAACTTCACATCTTCCTACATCAGCTCCCCATGATGGAATTTCAGGGATGCACCACTGTACCATGTTGAATATATATATATTTTCCCTTGTCTTAATCAAAATACAGGTTCAGTTCTCAATGAAGTAAATATCCAATTAAAGTAAGCAGGATCCACAAGCCTGGCATCTTGAGATTGAAATTACCTGGGAGTTTATTGCCCATTATGTGGCCAATTATGGTCCATTTGATTGGTGAGAATCTTATCTCATAGTCAAGAGACACTTGCAAAAATTCTAGGCACCAAGGGCATTTAAAGCAGAAAAGAGGCAGGAAGAAAAAGGCAGCCCTATTTGCAACCATTCTTGTTATTAACCTTTCATTCTATTTTGAAAAATAAAATCTTAAAATGTATATAACAAAGCCTTCCAAATAAGTTAACTGCATTAAAGTGGAGCTCTTAGAAAAGTGAAACATGTTTAGGCTATTCCATATGACCTCTAAGTCTTTCACTAGCAAGTTTTGAGTGGAGCGATTACAGCCAGAAAGAGTCGTGAAATGCCTCAAATCAAATTATGTTTAATGCACAGTTCTAAGTAAGCCTTTCTGTTCAACGGATAAGATTAACTCAGAGAAAGACCATTTTGCTGATCATATAAAAAAATCAAGACTACATGGACATTTTAAAAGATAGAATCTTGTATACCACAAACCAGTTTCAAACTTACTATGTGATTGAGGATGAGCTTAAATGTCTCATTTTCTAGCTCCTGACTGCTGCAATTACAACCGTTCAACACACCAGGTTTATGTGGTGCCGTGGACCAAGCCTAGGGTTCCTTGCATACAAAGTAAGCACTCTACTAGCAAGCTAGAGCCCTAGCAAATATTGATACTTTTTGAAGGAATGATATTTTTCATATGTTGGTAGCAAGACAATAAGACAGTTTCAAAGAAACATTCATATCTCAGTTCACCCTAACCACATGAAGACAATATTTTTATTATTATTAGAGAGTGTCTTCATTTACATTTCAAGTGTTACCCAAAAGTCCCCTATATCCTCCCCCGCCCTGCTCCCCTACCCTCCCTCTCCCGCTACTTGGCCCTGTGGCATTCTCCTGTACTGGGGCATATAAACATTGCTAGACCAAGGGCCTTTCTTCCCCAATAATGGCCAACTAGGCCATCTTCTAATACATATGCAGCTAGAGACGTGAGCGGACAATTTTGTTTTAAAGAAAATAATTTTGTATGAATTTTGTTAGAAGCATTAAAAATGCACATCTAACTTTTAGGTATTATATTTGTATTAATGTAAGATCCAAGGGTAATATGTGAGCTGAGAATTGAGACCATTGATTCAATTGTTCAGCCTCCTTTGAATGTCTCTCCTTGGAATACTTTACTAATATTATTAAAATGCTCAAAATATTTAAATGTATTGACTAAGCCATTTTTATACTGACCCCATTATTCACAGATAATTAAATGAAATAGTCAAGCATCCTACACATTATAAGAAGAATAACCTCTGTTTGGCCATTCACACTGCTGATACCTGCATTTTGGTGACAGAAGCAGGATGACTGTCAAGAATTCAGGGTCAGACTGGGCTAGTAAGTTCCAGGACAGTCTGGCTACAAAGTAACCACACCCCCATCTCAGGAAACCAGAGCAAGAAAAGTGAGAATTGTCCCTCAACTGGGAAAAAAAAAAAGCAAGAATTAAGGAAAGGACCTATGTTCTATTACTTTGAGCATGCCAAATTTGTGTGATTTTTTTGGCTATGTGCTCATCTCCGAAAACTTTCCCACTTAAGCTTCCTTCCCTGACTGACTCTTGTCATACAGCACTTGTGGTGTTAAATCTTTCATTGTCAACTTGACTAGACTTATAATAACCGTGGAAGCATACTTCTGACTGTATCTGTGAGGATGTTTCCAGAAAGGTTTACCTGAAGAGGAAAGACCTACACTGGCACCACCTGTCTTAGTTTGTGTTTCAATTGCTGTGATGAAACCCCATGAAGAAAAATCAAGTTGAAGAGAGAAGTATTTATTTGGCTTACACTTCCAGATCATACTCTATCACTGATGAAGCCAGGAGAGGAACTCAAGCAGGGCTGGAACCTGAGGCAGGAGCTGATTCAGTGGGTATGTTGCTTATTGGTTTTCATCCCATGGCTTGCTCAGCCTGCTTTCTTATAGAACTCTGAACTACAAGTGCAGGGATATTATCACCCACAATGGGCTGGGTCCCAGGCATTTTACTAATTAAGAAAATTCCCTATAGCCAGATCTTATAGAGGCATTTCTTTTTTCAAATGGGGTTCCCTCCTTTCAGATAAATCCAGCTTGTGTCAATTTCACATAAAACTAACTGGCAACCCCTGGACTGAGGTCAGTTAGATAAATATGAAGGAACTGAGCACAGCGTTCATCTCACGTCATTCCTGGATGTGACTACACTATGACCAGCTGCCTCAAGCTCCTGCTGTCATAACATTCTAGCCATGGACATTATCCCCTCTGTAATGCAGCCAAAATAAAACCTTTCTTTCCTCAACTTGCCGTGCTTAAGTGTTTGAGAAACATAATCAATCCAGATCTCCACTTAAATGTCATCTCCTCAGTGAAAACTCTTTGGTTACCTGAGTCCCTTGTCATCTCTTGAAAATAGCACCTCATTTTCACCTGTGCACTTACAATCTGGTGACATGTTCCTATTTATTCTTCTTTACCATCTGTCTATACTCCGTTCTTATAAGTATCAAGAGAGTAAGACTGATTCTGTAATTCACAAACATTGAATTTATTGCTGCTACCCTGTGGTGGCATGAGATATGTACCTATAAATACATGCCTTTTCCATGTTTTGTAAACAGTGTCCTACATAAAGAACTTAAAACAGCAAGTGGTTGATTTTGCAGGCTTTTCTGCAGATAATTTCAGTGTATAGTCCAGGGGAATACATGTACCACCCTCCCCACAACAGAGAGGAGGCATAGAATTAGGAATTCTAGTTCCTTGCCATATTCTTCTTTCCTTCTTTTCTTCCTTCCTTCCTTCCTTCCTTCCTTCTTTCCTTCCTTCTTTCCTTCCTTCCTTCCTCCCTCCCTCCCTTTCTTTCTCTTTCTCCCTCCCTCCCTCCCTCCCTCCCTCCCTCCCTCTCTTCCTCTCTTTGTCTCTTTCTCTCTTTCTCTCTTACTCTCTTTCTCTCTTTCTCTCTCTTTCTCTCTTACTCTCTTTCTCTCTTTCTCTTTCTCTCTTTCTCTCTTTCTCTCTTTCTCTCTCTCTCTTTCTTTCTTTCTTCCTTTCCTTCTTTCCTTTTAATCTGTTTTACTCTCTGTTATTGTCCACTTAGAAAAAATCATCAAAATACATTGTTTTGTTTTGTTTTGGTATTCTTCAATCTACCACATGACTCCTAAATCTAGCCACAAAAAAAAAGAACTAACATATATAGTGTTGTTATGACCTGGTTCACCCTTTCAGCCCCATACTCCAAGAAATAAGACTCAGACTCAAACCATATTTACAAATACCTTGGACATATAGCTAGGGTCTTCTCTGACTAGATCATAATATAAAATAACCCATTTAGTTTAACCTACATTCTGCCACGTGGCTAGTTACCTGTGCTCAGGTAACTTGTGTCAGTTTTGTGTCACATTTTCCCAGGTGAATCTCTCATTCCAGGCTCTATCCCGGAATTCTTTCTTGTCCTAGATGTCCAAGCTTCTCTTCTACCATTTCTTATAGGCAATGTGTTTTTAATTGATAGGTGATGCATCCACACAATAGAAAAGATATTCTCTTTACATGTATACAAACATACAGAGAGAGAGAGAGACAGAAACAGAGACAGAGACAGATGGAAGCAATATTCAGATATTATAATAGTTTGTTTCAAATACCTAAATCCCAGTTTATTATCAGTCAACTCCTTACAGTATAACCTCAAGGAATTTCCTTGATGGCTCTAGAACTCAATTCAAGCATTTCTAAATTGGTAGGCTCCGATGATTTAAAAAAAAAAAAAACAGGCAAACTGCTTATGGAACTATTTTCATATACCTAAAAACATTAGACTGTAAAGACAGAGACCTTGCCATATATCTTAGCATGGGCTAGTAATTGAGGCAAATGCAAGGCAGAAAGATTGTAAGATCAAGGCCAACCTGCTATATATAATATATATATATATATATATATATATATATATATATATATATATATATATAAAGCTTGATCATAAGTAAAAACAAATTACATTATGTCAGAAGTCAGGACAGCAAAAGTGGAAATTGAGGAAAATACCAACACTAGTTTTCAGCCTCCCCTTGTGTGCTCCAGTAGTGCGGGTGTGTTTTTTGTGTAATCTTTGTTTACTCCAACACGATCCTTTCCAGAGACAGATATGTCTACAAAAGTCCATGTAAGTGGAATGGTGCTAACATGGCAAGGAGAAATGTTGACAATCATGTGAATATATTAATCATTAACTTCATCATAAAATTTCCAGTTAATATATTATCCACAGATAAATGCACATGATATCTGGATACATTTCAAACATTGCAAACACAAGAGGGGAATGTTGAGACCAGCCACTTTGGCAAAGCAGCCATCCTGTAAATGCAAACTAGAATCTCTGGAAATGATTAACATGCATTCAGATAATTGGTACATTTCAACAACAAAGCAGGAGACAGATGACTCACAGAGAACGATGCTGAAATGTTCTCATGGCCTGCAAAATGGCTCATCAGAAACATGGCTGACATTAAATGTGGCATTCAGTCAGCATGTCTAGTTTCGGTTCTTGTTCTGAGTTTCTTGTTCTTTATTTGTTCTCCGGGGTACTGAGGGCAGGAGAGGATCCTATATAAAAATCCCATTCTTTCATGAGGATTGGACATTTTCAAGATAAAAGTAGCTAATTCAATTATACAGGAGCAGCTTGTTTGAGCTAGAGCAGCTTTGCTGGAGTGCTTCAAGTAAGACCTTCCCTTCCTGTTGTCTCCCTGTGATGACCTCCACTGCTCTGTAGAGGACATCTGAAATGAAACTTGCTGAGCTTTAGCCCCAGCGCTCACCTGGGACAAACACAGTGCCTCAGCATTGATCCCAAGGAGCCAGCACTGTCACACTACTGCTTTGCATCCCCAGTGGAAACATGAGAATGACCAAAAGAATAAAAAAGGAAGATAAAGCCACCATTGCTATCCTGGAAAGACTTTTGGCCACACACATCCCCAAGAAAATGTCACCCACAAAAAAAGTGGAGAAGTCCACTAGCTGCATCTTGATAATTAATGTTTGCTTTGTTGGTTCTCAGACTGGTTTCATCATCAACAAGGTATTAGATTAAACATAGAACATGGAACTGTCTTTCCTTCCTTATGATCTGCACATAAAGGAGTAGGGGTAAACACCTGCATGATGATTTCATTATTTCATTCTACAGTCTTCAGGAAAGGTGTTACTTTTTCATGACTATCTCCATTCAGGATGAGCTGATCTAAATAATAGATTCCTTAGCTGCACAGTGTCCTACAAACAGAAACAGTCATGAGACTAGGGATATACACAAAATGCCATGTCTGGGAAGTTCTCATGAGATTCTAGAATGTTCCTTCTCACCTTTTTTGAAAGAGTAACCAAATTCTGGGGAAGATGACTGGCCAGTCAAGTTGTAGAAAGAGAGTAAAGGGGAAGGGCAGAAGGAGGCCTGTGATTGGACAGGGAAAGGGAAGACAGAGCTAAGAGTTGCAGAGTCTGAAAGTGTATGAGAGAGGGGAAGGAGAATGCAGGCAGATGTGAACCAGCATGGCTGGAATCAGCCACAGGTAGTTATGATATCATAAGGTTAGAATAATTGGGATAAAACTTTTATCGTTATCAATTGGCTCTGAAATTATTGTATTGGCATATTGTAAATTGAGACTTTATTGATACATAAATCTGATTGGTTAACTATAAGCTCTAAGAGTTTTAATTCTACCAGGTAATTGGGTGTTGTGATGGCTGACTGTGGAGTGTGTGGGGCACTGTGTGGTAGTGAGAGGAACTTTGGAGCTCCAGCCCCACCTCTGGAGAGTTGATGGGCAGAGAGACCACTGAGTTGAGATCACCTGGCTGGAGCCCCATAGCCTGCCAGTGCTGGCACTAGTGCAGGAACATGCAGGCCCCTTTTTAAAAAAAATATTTCCCTCAACAAGGAGGGGTCTCAGACAGGTAGAGCTGCAAGCTGGCTGTACAGGGAGCTTTAGGGTCCCAGGCTTTATGAGCCTTCTTTCACTCTGGGGTGGACATTTTTGGTGATCCAGCTGCTTTTGAGTCATTTCTTGTTCCTAGTTAGTAACCCCACACCATAAATAACCAATAAACTTCATCAGTTCACCAAGTTGAACATGGGAATAATTGTTCCTTTGGTCTGCTGTGACTGTCCCTTCCAGGATGAGTAAAACATGTGTTGTGTCTCCCCAGGAAATGACTCTCACACATTTAATGTATTTCTATTGCTGAATTCTTAGAGGATTATTTGAAATTATTTATATTGTCTTAAAAACAATCACACCATTTAAGGTCTCCTTTATAGGTAGAATTATTATTCACATATAAATAAGCATAGGATATCTTCACTTTATTACATCATCCATTGTTATTATTTTGTTTTCAATTTTAGATAATGTATTGCCAGTTGTTTTCACTTGATTATCTCCCTAATTATTCTGCTTTTTAAATCATCATTATTGGCTTTTGAACTAAATCCTTTCATCTTAGTATCTCTAATTAAGGAATTTCTGCTTTTAAATTTCAAATTGAAATTTAAAATTGATTACAGTTTGTTTGCTCATATTCTAATATCCTTAATTAGATATTTTAATTACATTTTAGATTTGTGTATTAATATAAATGGTTCCCTTTTTAGTAAAGACAAAACCATTTTGATTTTAATTTTCTTCAAAAGAACAAAATATTTTTGAGAATAAATGTGTGTGAGAAGAAATGAGGCAATGATACAATCTCTAGGTATTGCATTTTTCTTAGTTGTAGATTTTAATGTTTCTATTATTGGTGTGTGTGTGTGTGTGTGTGTGTGTGTGTGTGTGTGTGTGTTCATGTATGGTTAGAAGTCAGAGGGAAACTTTGGGGAGTCCATCCTTTCATTCCTAGGTGAGATATAAAAATCCAACTCATGTTCCTTTACTCTATGAGCTAATTCACTGGCTCTATAATTTTATTTTTAAATTTTATGGTTTTGCATTATGAATTGGAAAACAGGTACACATACATTTAATGTATTGCTTTGTAGAAAATAAAACAACCATATTTTTTTAAAGTTTCACATGTTTTTGAAAATAACTTGCCTTCTCCATTTTCAGAAATCTAAGTTCAATGTGTGTCAACTAGACTGACCTCAGGACCATTATGCTTTCTAAATCTTCTTTTTCCTTGCTAACTTCTTGTCCATTTAAACTGTTACTAAGATAAGTGAATCACAGTTTCCAACAATCATGTCTATTTCTCCAAGCAGCTCCTCTTTCATCTCCCTGGTAAAATTCTATTTGATATAGAAGCATTCACACTATTAGATGTCCATATGGCATGAAGCTTGAGTCTGGTGATCTCTATATAAGTAATGCCTTTCCATATAAATGCAATCTTATTTGATATTTAAAAAGATCACCTCTGATTTCTGCTTGCATGCTTATCTCTGCAATTACTTAATTTTCAATACTTCCAAGTTACTGGCTCCTTCTCAAAAGTGGCATAAACAACATGATTTTAAGAAAGAGGGATGTGAATGACTACTGTCTTGTGCATAGCATGTAAATGAGCTTTTTAAAAAAGTGTTGCTTACCTATGTATACTTATTCTGAGAGTAATAGATTTAGTTTTGCTGTCAAAGTTTATGGATGGTTTCTATTTTCTGAGCTTGTATAGATAGAGGCACACGTAGAGTGTTTTTGAAATTTAAAAGTTTATGGTTTTGTCTAGTCACTAGTAGGTTTTAATTTTTCCTTCTAATCATGAGGCAATTGGCATTTTACTGCTAACACCACAGAAAATAATGAGATTACCACTTCCTTTCATCTTCCTCTCCAGTTTCTCAACTAGATGTTTTCATATAATAGATAGTATACTAGCTGGTTTCTGGGTTAACTTGATATAAGCCAAGTTATCACAGAGAAAGGAGCTTCAGTTGAGGAAATGCCTCCATGAGATCCAGCTGTAAGGCATTTTCTCAGTTAGTGATCAAGTGGGTAGGGCTCATTGTGGGTGATGCCATCCCTGGGCTGGTAGTCTTGGGTTCTATAAGAAAGTAAGCTGAGCAAACCAGGGGAAGCAAGCCAGTAAGTAACATCCCTCCATGGCCTCTGCATCAGCTCCTGTTTCCTGAGCTGTTTGAGTTCCAGCCCTGACTTCCTTTGGTGATGAACAGCAGTGTGAAAGTGTAAGCTGAATAAATCCTTTCCTCCCCAAATTGCTTCTTGGTTGTGAGGTTTTGTGCAGAAATAGAAACCCTGACTAAGACAGATAATAGCATCATTTGTTGAAGAGGAACACTCCTCCATTGCTGGTGGGATTGCAAGCTTGTAAAACCACTCTGGAAGTCAGTCTGGTGGTTCCTCAGAAAAATAAACATAGTACTACCGGAGGATCCAGCAATACCTCTCCTTGGCATATACCCAGAAGATGTTCCAACTGGTAATAAGAACACATGCTCCACTATGTTGATAGCAACCTTATTTATAATAGCCAGAAGCTGGAAAGAACCCAGATGTCCCTCAACAGAGGAATGAATACAGAAAATGTGGTACATTTACACAATGGAGTACTACTCTGCTATTAAAAACAATGAATTTATGAAATTCTTGGGCAAATGGATGTATCTGGAGGATATCATCCTTAGTGAGTTAACCCAATCACAAAAGAACTCACTAGATGTGCATTCACTGATAAGTGGACATTAGCACAGAATCTTCGAATACCCAAGATACAATTTGTAAAACACAAGAAAATCAAGAAGAAGGAAGACCAAAGTGTGGATACTTCATTCCTCCTTAGAATAGGGAACAAAATACCCTTGAAAGGAGTTACTGAGACAAAGTTTGGAGCTAAGATGAAAGCATTGACTATCCAGAGACTACCCCACCCGGGGATCCATCCCATAATCAGTCATCAAACCCAGACACTATTGCATATGACAGCAAGAGTTTGGTGAAGGGACCCGGATATAACTGTCTCCTATGAGGCTATGCCAGTGCCTGGCAAATACAGAAGTAGATGCTCACAGTCATCTATATGATGGAACACAGGGCCCACAATGGAGAAACTAGAGAAAGTACCCCAGGAGCTGAAGGAACAACAATATGAACTAACCAGTACCCCCAGAGCTTGTGTCTCTAGCTGCATATGTAGCAGAAGATGGCCTAGTTGTCTATCATCAGGAAGAGAGGCCCCTTGGTATTGCAAAATTTATATGCTCCAATACAGAGGAACGCCAGGGCCAAGAAGTAGGAGTGGGTAGGTAGGGGAGCAGGGCGCGGGGAGGGTATAGGAAACATTCAGGATAGCATTTGAAATGTAAATTAATAAAATATTTAATAAAAAAGAAAAAGAAAAAGAAAATACTGTCTTTTTTTCCACTGGCTGGTTTTAGCTCCTTTGTCAAAGATCAAGTGCCCATCAGTCTATGGGGGTCAATTCTTGGTCTTCATTTCTATTCCATTGATCTCCCTGCCTGTACGAATACCATGCAATATTCATTCATTTATTTCTTTGTTTGTTTGTTTGTTTGTTTAAAACTCCAGATTTGATTCCCCTCCTGGTCCACCCTACAACTGTTTGACATCCCATACCTCCTCCTTTCCTCCCTGTATCCACAAGGATGTCCCCACCCTCCCTCCTCCCACTCTACCAGACCTTCCTACTCCCTGAGGCCTCCAGTCACTTGAGAGTTAGATGTATCTTCTCTGACTGAGTCCAGACCTGGCAGTCCTCTGTTGTATATGTGTTGGGGGCCTCATATGAGGTGGTGTATGCTGTCTGGGTGGTGATCCAGTGTCTGAGCAACCTTGGAGGTCCAGGTTAGTTGAGACTACTGGTCTTCCTACAGGGTCACCCTCCTCTTCAGCTTCTTCCAACTTTTCTGTAATTCAACCACAGGGGTCAGTAGCTTCTGTCCATTGGTTGTGTGCAAGTATCTGCATCTGACTCTTTCAGCTGCTTGTTGGATCTTTCAGAGGGCAGTCATGAGAGACAACTTTTTATGAGCACCCCATAGCCTCAGTAATAGTTTCAGGCCTTGAGTCTCACCTCCAGTTGTATCCCAATTTGGGCCTGTGTGGGGCCATGGGCTGCGCACAGACAGCCTGGTCTCCAGTTGAGCATAGGTCTTGAACTCTGGGGAACCCAATGGCTGGTGATTTTGACCTATATGAGAAGATCATGTCTCCTGGACCTCCAGCTTTTGTCAAAGTTACCAACCCCACAGCCCCCACAGAAGAGGTGTGTGGCTATCAGTCATGTAGGAGCAGCACCAAGCCTCCCCACATGCAAATATGGTTTCCCCAAAACTCTCAGTCCAAGCCAGTGAGA
>LR749724.1:348595-428377 GCA_902729485.2 Mus minutoides
TTACATTTCAAATGCTATCCTGCAAGTCCCCTATACCCTCCACCTGCCCTGCTCCCCAACCCACCCACTCCTGCTTCCTGGCCCTGGCATTCCCCTGTACTGGGGCATATGTTGTTGTCATTTTTAAGTGACTCTTGTTTCCTCAAAATCTCTTGTCATATATGTATAATGTATAAAAAACTTTTCTGGTTTTCCTGTTTGTTTTGCAGTGCTGAGGATTAAGCCTAGGACCTCCTCCATGAAAGGCAAGCAAGCATTCTACCACCTAGCTATACCCTCAAGCCTTCTCTTCTATATCAACATCAGCAATTTGTAAAAAGTGAGTTTGCATTATCTTCCATTTATTTTCCTATTGACTTTTCCTTTAGAAACCATATCCTAGCATTCTAAAAGATAGGTCTTTCCTGGAGAGCAAGGAGAACTGGTGTCTGAATGCTAATCAGTTTTCTTGACAACATCGTGTGATACATATTCTTCAGTTTTACCATCACTAGTCAACAGATCAGAGGAAGCACACTGCTGTAGTTCTTTTTCTTTACATTTCTCTCTACCTTTCTGCAAAATGGATGATCAGCTTTTTTCTATTCAACTCAATTTGGCTTTTCCTCATAACTAAACCAGATGCAAGGAATTGTTCAACAGCAACCTCCACATGTGTGTCCCATATGGTCTGTAGGATTCTGTCAGTTTTCCAGCAGGCCAATTTTCAAACATAGCACATGCTCACTGGTATTTTCATCAAGTCCTAGGGACTTGGAGGTTCCCTGAAGTCTGATTTGGCTTGTGGTTGCTTTATATATGCTATACAGAACACTGAAGATGATGTACTGTCATATCCAAAGGAAAGCAAGCCAAATGTAACTGTAGATTCTCCTGTCCTGGACAAAACATTATTTTTAAAATTCCGGACCAAAGAGAAAGAAGTAGAACTATTCTACTGGTTCCACAACAGTGGAGGGGATTCTAAGGTCACAATCGGATTTTTGAGAAATGCACCAAGGAGACCAGTGTTTCAATCTCTCACATACCCACTCAAGTGAGCACACATACACGTACACACACACACACACACACACACACACACACACACACACACACATGATACCAGCCATGTGAGTGAGCTATTCTGGAAGCTTTAAGCCAGCACTTCCCCATCTAGTTACACACATAGTGAGCCCAGATGAGGCCACTGGAGCAGAATATATCTGCTAAATGCTATATCAGGCTCTAGACCAAAAATGCTATGAATTGCTATAACATGTTTTCTGGACTGATGACATGGCTGCTGAGGGGAAGCCTTAAGCATATGCATAGCTAGCAGCTTTGTGCTACTTCGTTAGACACATGTGCTTGCTCCTTTTCTTCTGAGCTATGTGGTTACAAGCCTTCTTTCTTATGCATTAATATAATACTTGATTTTATGGTGTTTCTGGAAGCAAGTTTCTATTACTTAAAATAAAATGAAGTAAGATATCCCTACAATTCCAAAAATTGTCAAGTATTTGTTCTTAAATCTCATGTTTATTTGAAGTAATTATTAGAGAAGAGAGAAGGCAACTCCAATAGGTTGTGTTCCCTTGTTTTTGGAGACTAGGTCTTACCATATAGTTTTGGCTAGCTAGCCTGGAGTTCACTAGGTAGATCAGTCTAGACTTGAACTTGTTGCAATCTTCTGTTCTCTGGGCCCAGGAGAGATACAATGTCATGCCTGGCTTTAACTAACAGTTCTGTGAGTCTTTTGAGCTTGATAAGTAAATGACTCCATTAATCAAAATGTTCGTAATTTATAATAAAGTTTTTTTATCAGCAAAGAAGTAAGACCACATACCATCAGTATTTTTAGTATTATTAAACATTTTAATAATTTTATCCTGAAAGTAATTCTTATGATACTTATCAGTGAGAAATAGAAATTGGGATATTAAAAGTGCATAGTTTAATGAAATGTAGGGTTCTTCTACAACCAAAAGTCTCCTTTTTAGTATTTATTTTTATAAAGTATGAATAAAATTGTTCTTCTGTGTAAGTAGAGAATGTGTAAACACTTCAATGGACAGCAAAGAAACCAGCCAATTTATAAAGGGAGTTATTTGTTCATTGACTGCTACTAAATATGTGGAGAAGTCCAGATTAGTTGTATATCTGATCTTATTTAAATAATATAGAGTTTTCAGAAGCCATTCCAGGAACTGTTAAATGCAGAGATTTTTCTTTCTTTTTCTAATAGATGGATATACAGTATACTTTAATTTTCATAGTCAAAGAGACTATTTTACACATTCCAAGCACTGAACTCTTACACTGTTGCCTTTGATGCTGTTCATATCATGATCACAAAGGAGAAAGAGAGACAGGAGTAGGCAGTTTGAGAACTTTACTGTCATTGCTTCCTGTCTGTATTTAGAAGGTCATTTAAATTAAAGAATGCACCATCTTCATTGTTAGCACTGGTTTAGCCATTTTCTATCCTGAGTCTCTCTGAGGTGGTTCCGCACAAGAGAGCACATGGGCCACAGAACCAACAGAGATTCTTTGACAGGGTCCCTTCAGGCCTTCATCCTCAGCCAGGAGGTGGAGCTGATCTTCAGTTCTCTGTACACCTTTACTGCCAGGGGAGAGTTTGCCTCCAGGGAGTGCTCGGACCCCTGGGATTCAGGAGAGAATTGGTCTTCCAGGAGTGCTGACAGACACTAACAGACTCATGGGAGGAACAAGCTCTATCCAGAGACAGCTAAAACATCTGACACCAGAGATTACAGGATGGTGAAAGGCAAATGTAAAAATCTTACTAACAAAAGCCAAGACCACTTGGCATAATCAGAACCCAGTACTCCTACCACAGTGAGTATTGGATGCCCCAACACACGATTCTGATTTAAAACCATATCTCATGATGCTGGTAGAGGATTTTAAGAAGCACATTAATAACTCTCTTAAAGAAATACAGTAGAACACCGCTAAACAGGTAGAAGTCCTTAAAGAAGAAGCACAAAAATTCCTTACGGAATTACAGGAAAACACTGCTAAACAGGTAGAAGATTTTAAAGAGGAAACACAAAAATCCCTTGAAGAAAGACTGGAAAACACAACCAAACAGGTGAAGGAACTGAACAAAACCATCCAAGATCTAAAAATGGAAGTAGAAACAATAAAGAAAACCTAAAGGGAGATACACTGGAGATAGAAATACTAGGAAAGAAATCAAGAGCCATAGATGTGATTATCACCAACAAAATACAAGAGATGGAAGACAGAATCTCAGGTGCAGAAGATCCCATAGAAAATGTAGACACAACAATCAAAGAAAATGCAAAATGCAAAAACATCTTAACTCAAAACATCCAGGAAATCCAGGGCAAAATAAGAAGACCAAACCCAAGGATAATAGGAATAGATGAGAATGAAGATTTTCAACTTAAGATCCAGTAACTGTGTTCAACCAAATTACAGAAGAAAACTTCCCTAACCTAAAGGAAAAGATGCCCATGAACATACAAGAAGCCTACACAATTCCAAATAGACTGGACCAGAAAAGAAATTCCTCCTGACACATAATATTCAGAACAACAAATGCATTAAATAAAGATAGAATATTAAAAGCAGTAAGGGAAAAAGATCAAGTAACATATAAAGGCAGACCTATCAGAATTACACCAGAATTCACACCAGAAACTATGAAATCTAGAAAATCCTGGCAGACTTCATACAGACCCTAAGAGAACACAAATGGCAGCCTAGGATACAATACCCAGAAAACTCTCATAAACCATAGATGGAGAAACCAAAGTATTCCATGACAAAACCAAATTCACATAATATCTTTCAACGAATCCAGCACTTCAAAGGATAATAAAAAGAAAACTATAACACAAGGAGGGAAACTACACCCTAGAAAAAGCAAGAAAGTAATTCTTCAACAAACCTAAAAGAAGATAGCCGCAAGAACAGAATCCCAACTCTAACAACAAAATAACAGGAAGAACAATTACTTTTCCTGCATATCTATAAATATCAATGGACTCAATTCCCCATTAAAAAGACATAGACTAACGGACTGGCTACATAAACAGGACCCAACATTTAGCTGCATACAAGAAACCTACCTCAGGGATAAAGACAGACACTACCTCAGAGTAGAAAGCTGGAAAACAATTTTCCAAGCTAACGGTCTGAAGAAACAAGCTGTAGTAGCTATTCTAATATTGAATAAAATCAACTTCTAACCCAAAGTTATCAAAAAAGACTAGGAGGGGCACTTGATACTCATCAAAGTTAAAATCTTCAAAGATGAACTCTCAATTCTGAACATCTATGCTCCAAATGCAAAGGAATCTAGATTCATAAAAGAAATTTTAGTAAAGCTCAAAACACACATTCAACCACACACAATAATGGGGGGAGACTTCAACATCCTACTCTCATCAATGGACAAAATCTAGAAACAGAAAATGAATAGAGTCACAGTGAAACTAACAGAATTTATAAACCAAATGGATTTAACAGATATCTGCAGAACATTTTATCCTAAAACAAAAGCATATACCTTCTTCTCAGCACCTCATTGTACCTTCTCCAACACTGAACATATAATTGATCAGAAAACAGGCCTCAACAGATACAAAATGTTGAAATCATCCCATGCATCCTATCAGATCACCATGGACTAAGGCTGATCTTCAATAACACCATAAATAATAGAAGGCCAACATTCACATGGAAGCTGAACAACACTCTACCCAATAAAAAATTCGTTAAGGAAGAAACAAATGAATTAAAGTCTTTTTAGAGTTTAATGAAAATGAAGATACAACATATCCAAATTTATGGGACACAATGAAAGCAGTCCCAAGAGGAAAACTGATTGCTTTGATTGCTGTCAAAAAGAAACTGGAAAGAGCATACACTAGCAACTTGACAGCACACCTAAAATCTCTCAAACAAAAGGAAGCAAATACACCCAAGAGGAGTAGATGGCAGGAAATAATCAAAATCAGGGCTGAAATCAATCAAGTGGAAACAAAAAAAATTATTCAAAAAAATCAACCAAACCAAGAGCTGTTTTTTTTTTTTTTTTTGAGAAAATCAACAAGATAAATAAAGCCTGAGCCAGATTAACTAGTGGGCACAGGGACAGTATCCTAATTAACTAAATCAGAAATGAAAAGGAAAACATAACAGAATCTGAAGAAATCCAAAACATCATCAGATCCTACTATAAAAGCCTATACTCTACAAAATTGGAAACCTTAATGAAATCGACAATTTCCTAGACAGATACCAAGTACCAAAGTTAAATCAGGATCAGATTAATGATCTAAATAGTCCCATATCCCCTAAAGAAATAGATGCAGTCACTAATAGTCTCCCAACAACAACAACAAAAGCCCAGGACCAGATAGGTCTCACTAAGTTTCTATCAGACCTTCAAAGAAGACTTAATTCCAATTCCTCTCAAACTATTCCACAAAATAGAAACAGAAGGTTCTCTATCCAATTCATTCTATGAAGCCACAATTACTCTGATACATAAACCACACAAAGACCCAACAAGAAAGAGAACTTCAGACCAATTTTCCTTATGAATATTGATGCAAATCAAATCCAAGAATACATCAAAAAGATCATCCATTATGATCAAGTAGGCTTCATCCCAAGAATGCAGGGGTGTTTTAATATACAGAAATCCATCAATGGGATCTACTATATAAACAAACTTAAAGACAAAAACCACATGATCATCTCATTAGATGCTGAGAAAGCCTTTGACAAAATCCAACACTAATACATGATAAAAGTCTTGGAAAGATCAGGAATTCAAGGCCCATACCTAAACATAATAAAAGCAATATACAGCAAACCAGTAGCCAACATCAAACTAAATGGAGAGAAACTTGAACCAATCCCACTAAAATCAAGGCTGCCCACTCTCTCCCTACCTATTCAATATAGTATTTGAAGTTCTAGCCAGAGCAATTAGACAACAAAAGGTCATCAAGGAGATACAAATTGGAAAGGAAGAAGTCAAAATATCACTATTTGCAGATGATATAGTAGTATATATAAGTGACCCTAAAAATTCTACCCGAGAACTCTTAAACTTGATAAACAATTTCAGTGCAGTAGGTGGATATAAAATTAACTCAAACAAATCAGTCGCCTTTCTCTTCTCAAAGGATAAAAGGACTAAGAAAGAAATTAGGGAAACAACACTCTTCAAAATAGTCACAAATAATATAAAATATCTTGGTGTGATGTTAACTAAGGAAATGAAAGATATGTATGATAAGAACATCAAGTCTCTGGAGATAGAAATCTAAGAGGTACTCAAAAGATGGAAACATCTCCAATGCTACTGGATGGGCAGGATTAATATAGTAAAAATGGCTATCTTGCCTCAAGCAATCTACAGATTCAATGCAATCCCCATCAAATTCCCCACTCAATTCTTTACAGAGTTACAAAGGGCAATTTGCAAATTCATCGGGAATAAAAAAAAAAAACCTAGGATAGCAAAAACTCTTCTGAACAATAAAAGAACATCAGGTGGAATCACCATGAATGACTTCAAGCTGTACTACAGAGCAATTTTGATTTAAAAATGCATGGTTCTGGTACAGTGACTGACAGGTAGATCAATGGTATAGAATTGAAGACCCAGAAATGAAGCCACACACCTATGGTCACTTGAACTTTGACAAGGGAGATAAAACCATCCAGTGGAAAAAAGACAGTATTTTCAACAAATAGTGCTATGTCAACTGGGGGTTAGCATTTTGAAGAATGCAAATTGATCTATTCTTATCGTCTTGTACAAAGCTCAAGTCTAAGTCAATCAAGGAACTCCAAATAAAACTAGAGACACTAAAATTTATAGAGGAGAAAGTGAGGAAAAGCCTCGAAATTATGGGCACAGGGGAAAAATTAAGGAACAGAACAGCAATGGCTTGTGCTGTAAGATAAAGTATGACAAATGGGACCTCATAAAATTGCAAAGCTTCTGTAAAGCAAAGGAAACTCTCAATAAGACAAAAAGGCCACCAACAGATTGGGAAAGGACCTTTACCAATCCCAAATCTGATAGGGGACTAATATCCAATATATACAAAGAACTCAAGATAATGGACTCCAGGAAACCAAATAACCCTATTAAAAATGGGCTATAGATAAAAAAAGAATTCTCAACTGAGGAATACTGAATGGCTGAGAAGCACCTGAAAAAATGTTCACCATCCTTAATCATCAGGGAAATGCAAATCAAAATAACTCTGAGATTCTACCTCACACCAGTCAAAATGGCTAAGATAAAAAATTTGGTGACAGCAGATATTGGCAAGGATGTGGAGAAAGGTGAACACTCGTCTACTGCTGGTGGGATTGCAAGCTGGTACAACAACTCTGGAAATCAGTTTGGTGGTTCCTCAGAAAATTGAACATAGAACTACCAAGACATCCAGCAATACCTCTCCTGGGTATATACCCAGAAGCTATCACAAATTGTAATAAGGACACATGTTCCACTATGTTCAGAGAAGACTTATTTATAATCCAGAAGCTGGAAAGAACCCTGATGTCTCTCAACAGAGGAATGGATACAGAAAATGGGGTACATTTACACAACGGAGTACTACTCAGCTATTAAAAACAGTGAATTTATTAAATACTTAGGCAAATGGATGGATCCGGACGATATCATCCTGAGTGAGGTAACCAAATCTCAAAAGAACACACATGATATGCACTCACTGATAAGTCCATATTAGCCCAGAAACTTAGAATACCCAAGATACAATTTGCAAAACACATGAAACTCAAGAAGAAGGAAGACCAAAGTGTGGATACTTTGTTCCTTCTTATAATAGGAAACAAAATACTCATGGAAGGAATAATAGAGACAATGTTTGGAGCTGAGACTGAAGGAAGGGCCATCTAGAGACTGCCTTACCCGGGGATCCATCCCGTAAACAACCACCTATCCCAGACACTATTGCATATGCCAACAAGATTTTGCTGACAGGACCCTGATATAGTTGTCTCTTGTAAGGCTATGCCAGTGCATGCCAAATACAGAAGTTGATGCTCATAGTCATCTATTAGATGGAACACAGGTTCCCCAATGAAGGAGCTAGAGAAAGTACTCAAAGAACTGAATGGGTCTGCAGACCTATAGAAGGAATAATAATATGAACTAAGCAGTACCGCCAGTGCCCTTGTCTCTAGCTGCATATGTAGCTATTCAGCCATCAATGGGAAGGGAGGCCCCTTGTCTTGTGAAGATTACATGCCCCAGTATAGGGGAATGCCAGGGCCAGGAAGCAGGAGTGGGAGGGTTGGGGAGCAGAGGGAGGGTAAAGGGGATTTTCAGAGAGGAAACTAGGAAAGAGGATAGCATTTGAAATGTAAATGAAGAAAAAAATCTAATAAAAATAAGAAGTCATATAACACTGTGATGGGATGGCCTGTCATCAAGAACTTAATGCAACCTGCTCTAATTGCCACCCATCCCCTTCCACGTTTTTGTCTCTTCTGACTGGTACCTGCACTTCATTTCCATGACCTTCATGGCCCTGAACATCACTTATGTAGCCCAACCAATTCCAAGGCACTCATCTCAATTTTGACCTGAAACCTGACCTCAGTGGGAGTACCTCCATCAGCCCACAATCCTCAAAGGGTTCATTCTTCAAACCTTTTAGTAGTCATATATGATATATATATGAATATATATATATATGTATATGTATATATATGAATATATATAAACACATACACATGAATTTTCTTGTCACTGCTTTCAACTTCATCTGCTTGAACTCCAACTCTGTCATAACTTTCTCTCTATTTCAGAACATATTGATATTATTTTAGGTGATTTATTATAACTCATGTTTGAGATCTACATTTTGGAGCCAATACATTACATTTAGCTACTGCTTCATGGGCACTGCTGTAAGTTTTCTATAGTTCTGCTTATGTACTTTACAATGTGGAAAATACTCACAGTTTGAATTTACGTCTTCACCAAAACCAAAATCAGTGGTGCCAAATTGAAATAGAAATAAACAATATATCTTACATCAGTAACACGTGTGAAAAAGCAAAGTAAAAAGTAAAATGATATACTTATCATGGTTAATAATAAACTTTACAATGGGGAAAGTAACAAGACCACTAATAAACATACCACTGCACAGTGCAACTGGGAAACAGATGTTTGCCCTGAGTACATGCTGTGGCTAAATGAACTAATAATATGTATGTGCAAACCCACTCAAGCTTGCTGCTGATTGCTTTTCCAGATTCTGCATAGACCATTTCTATAGTTGTCTTTGTGACTCAGAAGGTAAATATTCAACAATCCCAATGTATATTAGGATAGATTAGTTATGACTCTGACAGATATGGAAACACTAGGTAGGCAATTAATAGGGTGTGCTAGTATATAAAGCAATCACCAAACTTAGTATAGGCTACATTTGAAGCCATCTCTGACCATATTGCACAGATGTAATTTTTTTTCTCCCCATTCTTTATTTGTTTTGTTTTGTTTTTTTTTTTCAACATACTCTTGTCAGATGTTTGGGAATTCTTTAGGTCTGTTTGTTATACTGAAATTTTAGCTTGCACATGGGAAACCACAAATTAAATTATTATGCTATAATTCAATTTAGAAAAAACACAAAGCACTTGCCAGTACATTTTTCAGTCATTGTCCTTCAGCCATTCCACAGAAAATATCTGAAGACTGGTATGGTTTAGGAAGAAGTGTTGTTAGCAAGCTCCCTGGAAACATCTGTTCCTGTTGTTCCACTGCATCAGGGTCTCCACATCTGTACTCTCTGAAACAGCCAACTAGAGACAGATGTCCTGAGTGCTAAGATTTAACAGACTTAACCCTGAAGGGCTTTTATTGAAGAATTTGCCTCTTATGTGGCAATCTCCCTATCAGAGAGTGATTTTTATTTCAAAATGCTGAAAATAAGAAAATGGAGGAGAGCTGTCAGTGTCCAAGAAATACATCAAGTATACAAAGTATTTACTAAAATTGTGCATTTCAACAAAGTTACTATGTTGGTCAGGATACTTGTTTTGTTACATAAGCCGGGCAGGGAGGGGGAACTCTCCACATTTCTGGAGTAAGTTCTAAAAAGATTATGAAGAGCTTAATCCCCAGCCTATAATCAAGAGTTTTGCTAAGTATTTTTCTCAGGAAAAACTGGAGCCTGCATGTATTACAGATGTGCCTGTGGTTGCAGGAATCTTGTTTGGGCAGCGATGTCTCAAAGGCAGAGGTAAATCAGACTCATTGTCTTGTTAAGATAGCACAGGCTATCCTAACTCAAAAAAGACCAGAGCACTTCCTCTCTGTTATCATCTTGGGAGCTTTGCAATCAATCTGTCTTACTCTGTTACTACTGACTTTGCCAGCTCATGACCAGTTTAAGCAGGTTGACAAATTTTAGGGAAATTCCTGGGATCTGTTACTACCTTGTATTCCACTGACAATAATTTAATGTTCTATACCCCAAACTGGAGAAAGTAAACTTGAACCCCAATCTTTCTTTTCACATTTAAATTAGAAATGTTTTGGGCTTTAGTTTGTATTTTAACTATCACGGTATACTTCTGTTTATACTTTCAAATGCTTCATACTTTAGAAGTAATTCATTAGCCAAATATATTGGCTAGCAGCTGTAACCACAGCACTCAAGAGACTGAGGCTGGATGATTGCTGTAATTCTGAGAGAATCACAACAATCCTAAGCTACATAGTGAGTTTCAGATCAGCAGAGACTACTGTAAGACTCCCAAGAACTTATTAAAAAGTAAAAGTAGTTTGATATTGAAGTTTCAAAAAAGGCTATTAAATTTGAGAATTGTTTTTCTTTTATGGGCATGAGTGTTTTGTGTGCGTGTATGTATGTGAGTCACTTGTGTGTTCTGTTGGCCAGAGAAGCCAGAAGAGTGTTCCAGGTGCCATAGAATTAAAGATACAGGTACTTGTGACATGCCATGTGGTGCTTGGAACCAAACCTGATGATCTGCAACAGCAGCAAATGCTCTTTATCACTGAGTTATCTTTCCAGCCCCTCAAACTAGGTTTTGTAAAATGATAATTCCTGCCAGTTTATAGCTTTATTGACATTTTATATACTTTATTCTGATTACATTTCTTACAAAAAATGTTGCAAGGAGATGAAATGTGTAAATACATTCAGGAATTAATGTCACATACAAACTTACATTGATTATTTATAATTCAATATATTAATGTTTTATACAGTTAGTATAAATGGAAAAGTGATTAAGTAGTCATTAAAAGGACACATACTTAACCAACCAATTTAGTGCTTCCTACTAATTCTCATTGATTGCTGTAGAGGTTAATATGAGTGTTCAGCGATTATTCCTTTACTGTGTGTGTGTGCATATGTGCATGTGAGTGTGCATTTGTGTGTGTGTGCATGTGTATGTATGTGTTCATATACATATATATCTCTGTACTCCCTCCCCTAGCACTGGGATTAGAGATGTATGCTACTTGGTCTAGTTCTCAAATGGCCATAGATCTCTGGACTCATGTCCATGCTATACAATAAACAAATTTAACAACTGAGCCACCCCCATGGCTCCTAATACACTCTCTACAAAGAAGATTAATCATATTTCCTTTGCCTCCTGAGTATGCTCATGAGAAAAGCAGCTTCAAGATGCATTTTATCAGCCGGGCATGGTGGAGCACACCTTTGATCCCAGCATTCGGGAGGCACAGGCAGGCAGATTTCTGAGTTCGAGGCCAGCCTGGTCTACATAGTGAGTTCCAGGACAGCCAGGGCACACAGAGAAACCCTCTCTTGAAAAAACAAAACAAAACAAAACAAAAAGATTCATTTTATCAGTGAAAAGAAGCACTGATAAATTGTACTGAGGAGTTTTGCTTTTAATTGGTTTAGGGAAATATTAGTATTCTGTTGTAGAAGACTAAATTTCTGTCAAACTGAAAAAATAATTTCTAGGCCAGGCATGGTGGCACATGCCTTTAATCCCAGCACTCGGGAGGCAGAGGCAGACAGAGGCAGGCAGATCTGAGTTCGAGGCCAGACTGGTCTACAGAGTGAGTTCCAGGACATCAAGGGCTACTCAGAGAAACCCTGTCTCAAAAAAACAAAAAACAAAAAAATTTTTTTTCTTATAATAATACTATTTAGGTTATAAGATGGCATCAGCAAAATACTACATTAATTTCCCCAAGTTTTACACTGGGGCAATTTAGTCAGTTGAGTATATTTATAGCTTGTTTAACCTTTCTCCTGGTTCTGTAGTGAAGGTATTGATATTTGGCATAAGTAATTACTTGATCAATTGATTTAATCAAACACATTGGATAACTGTTTACATTTAAACCAATTTGTATCTTTATATTAAATATTTATTATAAAGCATTTATATTATTTATACATTTATAGAGTGTGGATATTATTTATACATTTGCATATTTAAAATACTTAACTTAAAAATGTATATCTATAATTTTTAATATTGAAGTTTTTCTAAACAGACAATAAGAATTATAATTTTATCAAATATCCAACTTGTCTTTATTGATTTTTATCTATTATTGTCTTTTTAGTTTCATTATCTTCTCACTTTCCTTTCCTCTTGTTTTATATATAACTGGTTCTCTTCATTATAGTTTCTTGAGATTAAAAAGCAAATCATTAGCTTCAGATCTTTCTCTTCCAATTTAACCCTTTAAGTTTATGACTTTTCCTATGTCATTTTTGGCTGCATTTCACAAATCTTGATAGTTGAGTTGGTTTTCATTTGGCTCAAAATATACACAATCTCTTATGACTTCAAATGACCAAACATTATGGTTAAATTTTCTAATTTTCATATATTTTTATTATCATAAATATTTGTTGATTTATTGTTTAATTTCTATAGCTAGAGAATGTTCTTAATAAGTTTATCACTTTTGTTAAGTTTGTTAGCCTAAAAAAGGATCATAATGAATAATTTTTAAAAGTTCTATGAATACAGCAAATATTTTGGTGATAATGGATGCTTTCCTACCTTGTTGTGGACAGACTTTCTGCCACACCTCTCTGTACCAGACTCAAGAGTGTTACTTAAGAAATACACCAGAAGCAAAAGCTAGAATAAAATATTTGCTTATTTTTATTTTTCTTCTTTGCTCTGAATAATCATAAAATCATGCTTCAGCCAGTTTGCTAAAGATAAACAACATATAATAATATATCTCAGTTTACTTTGTTGAATCAAAGATGCCAATATTCAACTAAAGAAACACAAGACCAACCACAGCCATGCTTAGCAGCAAAATCTAGTAAATTGATAAACTCATGTGGTAGTTTGAATATGCTTGGCCCAAGAGAGGCAGTATTTGGAGGTGTGGCCTTGTTGCAGGAAGTGTGTCACTGTGGGTAGACTTTGAAACTCTCCTCCTAGCTGCCTGAGGATGTCAGTCTTCTCCTGACTGCATTTGGATCGAGATGTAGAACTCTTAAGCTCCCTCTTCAACACCTTGTCTACTTATCATGACAATAATGAACTAAACCTCTGGACCTATAAGCTAGCCACAATTAAATGTTGTCACTTACAAGAATTGCCTTGGTTGTGGTGTCTCTTTTCAGCAATGGAAACTCTACATAAGACAATTCAAAAATGACAATATATGTTTGCTATTTTAAGTAGCTGCATTTTTCAGAGAATGGGCTTCTATTGATCTTCTTCAGCTTTTCTCCCTAGATATGCTCTGTACTAAGTTTTGTAACTAGCTAACTTCTGAAAAATACAAGATAAGATACAGTGCAAAGTGCACATGTCAGAGCTCAGTTGTCACACATAAGTTGTATTCCATTTTGCCTAAGTTACACTTGACCACAGATGCAGAAGCAAACTCAGCCTAGACTGAAAGATATCTGTGCCTGCCCAGTGCTTCAGGGGCTGACCTGGCGCTAAATAAACCATCAACATTTATAACTCTTGGGGAGCTTTGCTTGAAGCATTATTGTGGCAAAATGTAACTAATATATATACAATGATCATTTGTGCAGTAACTGAGAAATAAGGAAAGTGCTGGAAAAGGTGTTTCTTGATCAGTTTATATGACCAGTACATAAACAATGAAAAGAGAAGAGTTGGCTCATTCTGTTCATGTCTTTCTTACCACTTGCATGTGACACAGGTTTTATTGACATGAAAATAGATAATTAGCTGTGCCCATTTTATGAGATCTTGTAACATTGATTAATTTCTGCTGTTTGTGGCTTCTATGAGTTCAGGATATTATTTATCAATGAAAACTATAATTCTTTTAAATACCTTTTTAGATATCACTTTTATTTTCCTAGCAAAGTACATACTTTCATAAAAATACTCTTGTAGTTTAATAATTAGAACTACTGGACAATCAGGGCAGGTATGCAGTAGTTTACCTGCATGCATTTTTCCTATGATGTAGCTTAAAGAATTCAAGGTACTTTCACAATATAAAATTAGTTCCATCTCCACGAACTTGTGAGGAATGTATGATTGAGGTTTATTTCTGACTAGATCATCATATAAAAATATTTCATGCTGGGCATGGTGGTGCACACCTTTAATCCCAGCACTCAGGAGGCAGAGGCAGGCGGATTTCTGAGTTCGAGGCCAGCCTGGTCTACAGAGTGAGTTCCAGGACAGCCAGGGCTATACAGAGAAACCCTGTCTCAAAAAAAAAAATTCATAATGTTTTAGTAAGTGTGGTAATTTATGTGGACATATTTAACTCTAGAATACTGTACCCTCCCCCCAGCCTGAAGCAAGCTGGAGCAGACTTTACCACCACTGAGTATGAGACCTCCTGAGGTTGGCTCCTCTCAACCTTTCACTCCTATACAGCTCCTGCCTACCCCTCAGGAACCCAGTTAGGCCGCTGGGGCCTTATAGAATGGCCTCTGAACAGTGACCTGAGTACGGGTGGATTAACTGAGAGAGGACTGTCTTGGTAGAGCTCTACAGGAAAAGGTTTAATTGAAGACATATCTGGCATGGTGAGCAACAGGTATACATGGCTAGCGCTGGCTTTAAATTTTACTTTTCTAAAATTGTTGCAGTAGGTGCAAAGGGATAAGTGCTGGACTGACTCAGCATAGACCCAGCGCTGATACCAGCTAGGGGTTGACAGTGGAAAATGGGAGTGAAAATGAAGTTAGGCATTTGTCCGCAGTCAAGAATTGCATCAGGCGAGAGGAGTAGGGCTTAAAAATATAAAATAAAATAAAAATAGTAAGATTTAAAAAGTAAATAAAATGAAATAGAGAGAGAGAGAGATCAAGAGAGAAGGAAAATGGATCTTAGAACTCTCTCGGGGACAGAGAGAATCGGGAGATGCCCTGTAAGTTCTCTCTGGCCCCTACAGGAGTTCTACCGTCTTTGTATTTTCTATGTTTGGTGCACCAATCTGTCCATGTGTCAATTCATGTTTTTTGTTTTGTTGTCTGAATGACTGACTGTTCTGTGTTTCACGTTGGAAAATAAAAATGGTTCGAACTTTATCTGCTGATTTAGTCTCAATTTACACAGCAGAGGTTGATTTAATATGCCCTGCACTCTAGTCAGAAGTGTCGCACAGCAGGGTAGTGAGTCCGCAGCTTCTTAGTTCTAAGGCAAAAAGCTGAGAGTTGGTCTTTTCCTAGAAAATTCTCTGCAATTGGGTTCAGAAAAATAACAAAGTGTTGTTTATCTTGAAATTATAGCTAGAAAAAGTAAAATTCTCTGATTGGTCTAAATTTATAGGATTCGTGTAGCCACTTAAATTGGTTTCTGACTGGTCTGAAAGGTGTAAATATGCTCTGCATGTCTTGGTCATAGAATAATGGCTTATAAATTAGTGGGTATGATCAAAATGGTGTAACACAGGTTACAAAAAAGTTAGCTTTAATTTGTAACTCAGTGTTAGAATCCTTTCAAGCACATGGCATAAACAGCCCAGAAAACTAGGCATCTAAGATATTTCTAAATTGATATAATATTTTAAGTAATTCTTATCCTAGAAAGTAGACTTATAGAGATAAGATTTAAAACAATGTCACTTTAGTGAAGCATTAAGATGTATACTGTCATGCATTCGTGAATTGGCAGACAAACTTCATAATGTGATAGTGATGTTTTTAATATTGATTTTAAAGATGATAAATTATTTTGAGATTGGGTTTTGCTTTCCTAAAGTTGTAGATATATTCTAATATTGCAAAAGAAACTAAAAAATTCTAGAATCTGTTCTCACTGCAAGAGGAGCAAAGCTCAGAGAAGCCTTGTTCAGGCTTGTGTACTGTTTCTTTTGTTTTGCAAACAGAGACTAGGGAAGCTCTCTGGACCTTGCCCCTCCCTGCCTCCAGGAGGATTTTCTTCTAGCTCAATGGCATTTTTCAGATCTACCCAGGTGTTGTTCATTATAAAGTTTAAATTCAAAATTTATGAAAGGTCAATCAGGCTATAGAACTTATAAAGGCACTACAATCTGGCTTGCCTACTTCATATAAAATTATTATAAATTGAAAAGTTTATTTTTTCTTTTGCATTCTGATAGTTGTAGAGGGTTTGCTTCTAGTGAGCTTATAATCACTGGAAATTTTGCTTCTAGGTATGGCTAAAAGCCTTACATTATGTAAAAAAAAATTATTGTTTTTGCTTCAATATAGGAATCTCAGAGTTTGAATCTTTCAGTGTATACTGTTTCCTAAGTGGAAAATATTTTGTTAGCTAATGCCTCTAAAGGGAAGTTTATTTCAAATCTTTGCTCTCACACAATGACCTTTAAAGTTCTAGGCAGTAACTGTTCCAGAAAAGATTCAGAGGCAATATCTTTATTATATTTAGAGTTTTAGTTAAACTAGAAAGTTGTGGTAGAGAAAAATCTAAGAAAGAAAAATTAATTTGCTTCAGAATTTTTATTTTCAAAAGCTTCCAAGAGATGTTAATTGGCTAAGACCTTACTTTAAAGTCTTAAAGAGACTTAAACCTTTGTTCGATGTTATCTCGAGACACACAAATTAATTGGTAAAGAACAAAAGGCTTTGCAGAAAATAAGGAAAGCTTTTATAATGGTTATCAATTATAAGCTATGGTAATTGAATACTAGCTGCTTATTTTCGTTATGGTTATTAAATGTGCCCACAGCAATTCTTTGGCAAGAGAAAACATTAATGTAAAACCATCTTTCTTTACCTCAAAGTAAAATTTTAACATCCTATTAAGGCTGCTGTGGTGTTAATTAAGAATTGTAAGATAAATTCTATATTTTAGAAAAATTATAACAAACATTGTGTCTTAAAAACCTGACAAAGTGTCTGTTCCTTGTTCCAAAGAGCAATTAAATTGATTATTGCAGAATATTGATATTTGGCCTATTGTATACCATCATTTTATATAAAGTTAATAATCATTATCCTAAAGATAAGTTAAAAATTGTTTTTATGCATGCTTTAATACCTTCTAAAAATTCATGCATGCATGTGTTCCATCTACTTTATTTAAAAACAGCTCTTCTATGGGAGAAAAGTATATATGAATTGGATCACATGTTTATTCTTTTGAGTTTCCTCCTGCTTCAGCACAGATAATTAAATTGTGTGCTATAGATGGTGTTTTAAAATGTTGAATAATCAAACTTTAATTTGTATATTAATAATATATATACATATATATGTGTATATATATCAGAGCTTTGCAATTGCTAAAAATTGTTTGACCATCAGATACTATTAATTTTCAAATTTGCAATTATTTAAGCATATACAACTCATAAGAAGAAATGCTGTTCTTTTACATTTAAAAATTTGTTCTAGATTGCCTGGACAAGACCTCTTAAGGCAATGCCATGCTAGATTTATATCCCAGGCGGATTACAAGCCTTACACAAAAATAATTGGCCATATAATCTCATTCTTTACATCATCAAAAATAGTAATGGCTTAAGATAATGTTTTGATATTTTTAGTGAATGTGCATGTCAAATTGTTCTTAGTGTCCTCAGTTTCTACCTGTTCCCACATAATGGTGTTAATTCTTGAGGACTTATACTGAATTAATTGCTACAAATGGATACTCTTATTTATGATTAATAAATGAATAAATTATGCATGTGTGACTATTAATACTTTTTCAAGCTTTCTATAACAGAAACAACTAAAAGTATCATTGCCTATGTTAAAAAAAAATCTTTTTTATATACTTGATGTTCCAAATCAGATTAATACAGATATTGGAACTAACTATAATAGTCAAGTATATAAAATGTTTTGTCAACAATTTAATGTTACCCATGTTACTGAGAATTTTTATAATTCTCAAAGACAAGGAATTGTTGAATGTGTTCATCACACTCTAAAAAATTGGCTTTTAAAACAAAACAGAGGCAGTTATACCCCCCAAGGTCACCAAAAACACATCTTGCTTTTGTCTTATTTGTTTTAATCTGGGGAAGAGGGAGTGTTTGGGTTCTCTCCACAGAATGCTGCAGAAACTGACAACCGACAGAGTGAATCCTGTGAGTTCACTGAATGCCCTGACTGTGGTGATAAGAAAGCTGATTTAGGTATATACTTTTAACCCACCTTTGCTAGCCTTTGTCCCAGATTGGACAAGCTAAGCTGCCTTGCTTTAAGCTTTTTAACCTTATGAGACAGAAAACATTAGAGACCATGGAAATTGACTTTAAAAAATTAGTCATAAGAAGAAGTTATAATGATTCTTCTCGTTCCTTTAATGTGACCAGTTATTCTAACTCAATCTTAGACTGGTCTAGTAATAATTCCAATATTAAGAGGTTCCTATTGAAGTTAGCTAAAAATCTTTATTAGCTAGCAAAGTTAACTTGGAGCTTAGAAACAGCCTTTCTGTTAATTCTCAAAGCCACCTCCCTGACACTGGGAGGTCAGAGTCTAAACTTGATTGTTTCTAATCTGCAACTGAATAAAGTACCTGGACATTCCTCCAAATAAGTTTTTATCCTGTTGTTTTTCAACTGTATTCGGCCAGCCTTGTTTTTCAAGCAGGTCAGTCTTTCCCTACAGCCTGTTTGAAACAAGCATGCAGCTCACCTCCAACAAGTGCAGGCAGCAGAATTCCATCGATATGAAGAAGCAATTGAGTATATATTGTGGCTTTGGTCTGAATTGGGAACAAGGTGTGCTATGAGGGTTGGTCAGCCAATGACTGGCAACCAGATTTCGGAACTATATGAATCTAAGACAGAGGTATATGCCAAAAGGCCGTGGTTTCTTAATAATACACCACAGAGCCATGTTTGTGCATAATAAACACAAACAAGGTGCATATATTCTCCTTGACAGAAAAGAGTAGTTCAGAAAATCTGAGATTCCTAAGCCAGGCTTGGTGGCCAGCCACCATAACTCCCAGACAGGACTATGGAGCATAAATAAATTTTATGTCTCAGTCCTGCTATTTTTATTATATACTTAGGGAGGAATTATACCCTCCCCCCCCCAACCTGAAGCAGGCTGGAGCAGACTTAGAGAATGAGACCTCCTGCGGTTGGCTTTTGTTATGTCAACTACAGCTGCCCTCCTCCAAGATCCTGCTGCCTGCCCAGTTCTGGAGACAAGACACCTCCTGCATGCAGTCTTTCAGGATGGAGCAAGACTCCCAGAAAGGACTGGGGGGGGGGGGGGGGGGTACTCTCCTAAAAAGTAAATGCCCGCCATTAAGCCTTGGAGCTTTGAACAGCATTTGTCCTGGCCTCCATGTTCCTCTCGACCATTCACTCCTATACAGCTCTAGCCTCCCCCTCAGGGACCCAGTTAGCATAGGCCGCTAGCGGCTTACAGAATACAGCTATTGCATCTCATTTTTATAGAGTGATAATACTATAATTTTGAGCATGTCTAACTTGATTGCATAAAAGAAAAACCTTTGAGGAAAGTTGACTACACTTTAAAAAGATTTTAAAATAACAGGCTAAAAATGTGTCTTGTAATCCTTTTTTATTATAAATACAAAACCATGATTATTTAAAACAGGTAGTACTGGGACACCGAAACATCTTAGCAGTTAAGATTGCATACAATTCTAGCATAAGACTGTTCTGTTTTCAGCACCCACATCAGGCAGCTCAAAAAATCTGGTAACTCCAGCTCCAGGGTATCTAGTATCTTCTTCTGGACACCACTGGCAACTGCACACACACATACACACACACACACACACACACATGCATACACATATACAACAAACACAGACATACACACAATTAAAATGAAATCATTCATCTGTTAAGTGACAGTTTCTTGAAAGGAAGTGCTGGCATTTTATATCAATAATGTCCAAATAATTCTATAAATTTGTATTATGTTGGTCAAATACCTGACTTCTCTAAACCTTGTTCCTTATGCAAATCGACTGTTTCTTTTACAGAAACAAATTTTGCAAATTCCTAACAATTTTTCTTTCAAAAAGCAACACTATTTTTTTTAATATTTATTTATTTAATATATGTGAGTACAGTTTTGCTATCTTTAGACACACCAGAAGAAGGAATCTGGTTACATTACAAGATGGTTGTGAGCCACCATGTGGTTGCTGGGGATTGAACTCAGGACCTCTGGAAGAGCAGCCAGTGCTCTTAACCACTGAGCTATCTCTAGCCCCGAGCAACACTATTTTATGTGGCTCAGTGTGCTCAGAAAAATGTTTATAAGCTTATGGGTTATTTGCAGCAATGAAGATCTGAGATAGAACATTTGTTGTTGATGATATTAAAGGCATAGGACAGTATAATGAAGAAGATAAAGTACAAAGACATTGGAATACAGGTTAATTTGAGTCACAGAGCAGATGCTTACAACATTAGGACATTATTAGTTCTGGTTAATTTCTCTAATACTCCATTTTTAATACTGCCAATATGGATAGAATAGTGACCAGTCTTCATTAAGATTAATTAATCTTGCTGTTTAATGATGCAGCATTAAATTTCCTTTCTCAAACTGAAGATTGGTTGTTTGGCTAGTGACAAGATACTGTCACTTGAAGGGCTTGGGTAGAAGAGAGCTGCACTGATTGCAGTGCAAAAAGAAAGCTAAGAAACTGAGAGGGACAGCCAAGATTAGGGAGAGAAAACAGAAATAGTATATAAAATAATTCAACATAAATAATAGTAATAGGAATAGTGGAATTTGCCATGAATTATCAATAGACTATAAACCTGTTAAATAAGTTAAATATGTTCCAGTGAGAAAATTGAGCAAATATTATTGAATGATGTTGTAGCCACCAGATGATAGATATGAAAATTAATGTAAATACACCAGAGACTTGATAACTTAAACCAGTCTAGCATCTTGCCCATCTTCAAAGGAGAACTCTAAGCTCTAAGCAATGTCAGCACCTGCAGTTTTTAAAAGTGTGCAAATCAGTTTAGTAAAGAAGGTTCTTTACTCTCAGTTTAAATGTAACACAGATTTAGGCTAGGAATAATGGGGAGGAGAACAGAAGAAAACAAACAGAAAATGTCCATGGCCTCATGAAACTATGTTTTACTGGGGAAGACAGGTGATAAAAATATCATAAGTAATATCACTTCAGAGAAGAAAGGCATTTAGATTAAATAAATTGGGGTAGAGGCATATAAATGGACTACTTTGGAAAGACTGAGCAAAGGAACATCACAGGCTTCTATGAAAGGGCTGGCATTTTATCCACACTGAATTACTGTGTGCCTAAAGAGCTGAGAAAGGCTAAACAATGAGGAGGAAGTCTCTGGAAGAGCAAGCTGGTAATGAGGCAGAATGACAAGGCAGCAAATCAATGGCCAGAAGCAGAAAGTGTGGGTTCCGTGGTACCTGGCTTTACCAAACATATTGTTGGTGTCACCATTTGACATAAAGTGAGGCGACTTTTTTGTAATGGTCTTCTATGAAAGGTTCCACAGTGAATGAGAGCTGCTAAAGGTATTGTTAGGTTGTGAAAAATGGCTTTCTTTTCTTTTTAAAAAAGTTCTCTCTCATATTACATCCTGACTACAGTTTTCTTCCATTTCCATTAAAAACCAAAATAACTAAAAAAAAAAGAGAGAGTAGGCATCTAAGCAACATCCACAAAGCATGACTTACAAATTTCAATAAGACTAGGCACAAAACACAAACCCTCATATCAAGGCTAGATGAAGTGATCTTGTAAGAGTAGACAAGTCCAAAGCACAGACAAGAGTCAATGGCAAGCCCCATTTCACCATGCTTCCACTGTTGAGGGTCTCACAAGAACACCAAGCTATATAACCATAAGGTATGTGCAGAGGACCTAACTCAGACCCTTCTAGGGTCCACGATTGTTGATTTAGTCTCCATGAGACCCTATGAGCCCAGCTTAGTTGATTCTGTGATTGTGTGTTCTCATGGTGTCCTTGACTATCCTGTGTCCTATAGTTCTTCCTCTCCCTCCAACACAATGTTCCCAAGGCCTGCTTAGTGTTCAGCTGCTGGACTCTGCATCTGTTTCTATAAGTTACTGGATGACTGTGGGGCAGTGAAAGGCAGCCTATTTTAGTTGAATGAGGCTTGCTCCAGCAACCCAGTAGAAATCTCTACAAGGGATGGAACAGAGCCACATTCCCACAGACAGGTGCCTGACACCACAAAACCCGCAACTCCATAATTCTGTGACTGTAAGTCACGCAGACAATGTCCCAAGCTTCTGGGATTCTGGCTAGACTCCACACCCACAGTTACCTAACTATGCTAAGTATACCAGGTATGCTCCTCCCCATAGTTACGTGGCAACTGCAAGATAGCTCAGCCCACTATAAAAGGGGCTGCTTGCTACCCCAACCCTTTAAGTTCTCACCTTTCTTACTCTCTAGCCCTCCTCTCTCTCCCTTCTCCCCTCTCTCCACCTGGCCATGGATGGCCTCTCTCCCTCTTTCTACCTTCTCTCTTTCTCTCTGCCTTTCTACAATAAAGCTCTAATACCATAGACTGCCTCTGCTCATCAAGGCCTGCCATGTTTGAACGATGGGATAGGCTTTCCCCTAACAAGCTGCAGCTAATCTCCCACCGGAAGGCCTTCCTGAGCTCCAGCCATGAGCCCGACCAAGGACTCTCATCCATGTAAGAACCACCAAGTACCCGCTCTCCCCTGCCCTTTCCTCCCTTCAGTCCCAGGGCTGATGGAGCTGCCACCCCCCACCCCCCACCCCCCACCCCCGGGGGAGGGGCATTTGTTCTCAGCTCTTCCTTGATATCCAGTGTTGGCTGCCAGAGACTAAGAACCTTTTATCTCTGGCCTCTGTAAGGCCCAGAGACCTAGGACTGCCCCTTATCCACCCCTCCAAACTCACTCCATGCCCCCCACCCTCACCCCCACCCCTACCGAGCTCAGGTCCAGTGGCTTTCCACAGCCAGACTCCCACCTGGAGCCTTGTAGAAAGCTCAGCATTCCTCCTGCATCCGCCCATCCAGAACACTGGAATTCTGGCAGGACACCAGTTTTCTACCACTCCCTTTATTCCCCGGGCACCCACTGCCCAACAGAGGACACCTCTGATAATAACTGAACTAGGCCCTGTTTATGAGTATAGCAGAATAATCATTTTATTAACTTTTTTTCCTTTTTTGCCAGTCATGTTTGGTTCTGTCCTGCATCTCAGAGCTATCCTACCTCTGATTTCTGGCCACGCACACAGTGTCAGGCATAGGTCCCCTCTCCTGGCTTAGGCCTCCAGTTGAACCAATCATTGATTGGCCATTATCACAAGTTTTGCACCATCATTACCCTAGTAGGCAGGACAGATTGTAGGCCAAAGCTTTTATAACAAAGTTGATATCCCAGTCTCAGTGCTGGAAGCCTTGCATGGTCAGTTAGGGCTACATATCCCTCATTACTAGGATACTTCATTGAGGTCATTCTCATATTCTTCCCACTATACTAAGTTTTGACATTGCTCCCCCATATGTCCCCCAGTTCCAGTTGTCTCTCACAGGACTCTCTCCCTCCATCTCTCCCACTCCCTGTCTGATGCCTCCCATTGACATCTCTACCTGCCCCCTCCACTCACAAAATCTACCCTACTTCTGCTTCTCAGGGAGATCCATGTGCTCCCCCACCAACACCTCTTGAGTCCTTCTTGTTACTCAATCTCTCTGGGTCTAATTGTTTTCTTGTACATGTTTAATTCAAAGACTGTTACCAAAATTCACCCAGTTCTGTCTCACCAGGGTATCTTTTATTTCTTATTTTTTATGTTTGTGTGCACCTATACATGTGTATATGATCAACCAAGACTAGAAAAAGTACATGTGGGCAAGAATGTGAGTGAGAGGTCAGGGGTCTTCCTCAATCTGTTTTCCACTTTTTCCTTCTGGGATATGCCTTGCCATTGACTCTGGAGTTCTCTCATTCAGCCAAGCTGACTAGCCAGCACATCCCAGTCTCTACCTCTCTAGCTTGGATTATAGTTGCCCACTGGAGGATTTACCTCCAGTCCTCATGTTTGCATGTCAAGCACTTTACCGTCTGAGTCATTACTTCTACTCCTTCTACACATATTTTGTTTTCGTGTACTCTTAAGAAATAGCCCAATGGAAGAGCTAAGGGAAGAAGGAGATAAGGAGCTGAAGGGGATTGCAATGCCATAAGAAGAACAATATCAAATAACTGGACCACCCAGAGTTCCCAGGGACTAAACCACCAACCAAAGAGTATACATATATGGAGTCAAGACTCCAGATACATATTGAGCAGGGGATGGCCTTATCTGGCATTAATGGGAGGGGAGGAAGGCTCAATGCCCCAGCATAGGGGTACGCTAGAGGGATGCATTGGGAGTGGGTGGATGGGTGGACAAGTACCCTCATAGAGTCAAAGGGAAGGAAGGAGAAAGGTTTGGGGGGTGGAGGGGTAACTGGGAAGGGGGATATTTTAATTTAAGAAACATACTCTCATTGTAGAAACACAGGGACATGCAAGTTCATCTTGGAGTCTATGCTCCATTAACCATTCTGTTCTTCCTCAGTGTGATACAAATCTATCAGCCATTCCCTAGTGATTATTTTACTTACTAACAATTTAATTGTCAACTTGGTGGTAACAGATCTTTGGTGACAAGAAGGTTTTATCCCTAGATATTAAATTGAACAATCTCTATCACAGGGAGTTAAACTTTCCAAATGTTTACCAAATAGAGGATGAAAGAGCTTTAAAAGGTGAGTTTGCACTTAAGCATCTATGTTGTTGACATTTCATTGCTGTACATTCCCTGTGGCTCCAACAGAAGTTGATGTCCCAACTTAGATGGACAAAATGTTATGGGGCATAACTGTTGGATGCAATTAAAAACTACTTAGAGAAGGTAAATCCCTCTACTTAAAGCATGAGTCTCCTAGTTTGTTATTTAATACTGAGTGGTTAGGCCTAGAAGCATGTATGCAACACTGAATAGACTCACCAGTTATATGTTTATTCATTTATTCACACTGTGGTGGTTTGAATATGTTTGGCCCAGGGAGTGGCAGTATTGGAAAGTGTGTCACTGTGAGCATGGGCTTTAAGACCCTCATCCAAGCTGCTTGGAAGCCAGTCTTCTTCTAGCAGCCTTCAGATGAAGATATTGAACTCTCAGCTCATCCTGCACCATGTCTGCCTTAACACTGTCATGCCTTGGTGATACTGGATTAAACCTCTGAACCTGTAAACCAGCCCCAATTAAATGTTGTCTTACCAGAGTTACCTTGGTCATGGTGTCTGTTCACAGCAGTAAAACCACACATACTTACCAACAATGGCTAAAGTAAAGGAAGTCACGATGGTGTCCAAGGGCAGGTATGAGAGAAATAAGAGGGAAAAGAACAAAAATGATGTGATTGTGTTTTAATTAAATAATTAAAAAAGAAATTGAAGCCAAAAACTGAATTCTCACTGATTAAAAAAAAATGCTTAAAAGTCTTTTTTTGAGGGAAATTTCAGAAATCTTCACTTTATAAAAAGCATGCCCATCAAATGCATATTTGAGGGTTGGATTTTTAGAGGAGAGCACTTGTTTGTCTGGAGATGAAGAGAAATATTTCCCATCTGTAAAGTCACATCTCACCTCTTAAAGGGTCTTCTTTGGAGTGAAATTTATTTAGGTAAGTTAACTGGTGTTTGAATTGATTGAACTCAGCAGGAGACCTCAGTATGCTGTGTAGTTGCTTAGCACTGTGGAGTGCTGTGAAGCCTGGTCCATCAGCAAATTTTCCAGTGAGAATGGATTTCAGCCTTTATATAGCTGAACTGAACCACCCATTCACACCCAGCATGAATGCTACCCATTTAGACAATATTGTTCCAGAGTTTTATTTGGTTACATCAATTTTTTAATAACTAAGTTTGTCATTAACAAATCAATTTTCAATGTCTTGAGGTATAAAAGTCAATTTGAAGTTAGGGTGAGTTATTTTGAAGATATTCCCCACACTTTTGTCCCAAAATTGACCTGATTAGCTTACCAAATACCCATCTTACATGAATTGTGATTTTTGAAAGACATACAATTTAGAAACTTAAATTATGACCTAAAAGATATACACCTATGATAGCAGAGTGAAAAGTTCCACAAGCAGAACACCTTCATTGGTCATAAAAATGCTATGTTTATCAGTTTCACTAATGCAAAAAAAAAGAAAAAGGGAACTCGTGATGATTAAGTGCCATTATTAGCTTCACAGGATTTGGAATATTTGGAGTGTGTTCTCAGACAAGATCCAGGAAGAAAGACTGACCCTGAATGTGTCTGGCATATCCTATGGGCTAGAGGCTTAGAAAGAATAGAAAGGAGGAAAGCAGGAAGCATGCTGGCTGAGTGACTATGTTTGCCTCTTTTTGCTTCCTGACTACAAACATATGTGAACAGCTGCCCCAAGCCCATGCTATCCACAGCTGTAGCTGCTCTCAGTACCACAGTTTCCCTACCATGATCCTGGACCCCAAATCCATGAACAAAAACAATCCTCTTCACTTTTAAGCTACTTCTGTTTGTTACAGAACATACAATTTAGAAACTTAAATTATGACCTAATAGATACACACCTATGGTAGCAGAGTGAAAAGTTCCACAAGCAGAACACCTTCATTGGACATAAAAGAATGGTCATAGAGAAGGGTGACTATTCCAGTGCTACTAAAATAAGCAAAACTGTATGAAATAATGTTAGTGTGACTCCAAAAGCTGACAGCACATACTCCTAAATTCAGTAATCATATAAGCCCACAACCTATTGCTAGCATTTCTACCTAGTTCTTTCAGTGGAAAAGTCTTCATGACACGCCTTTTCTTGCTTCTTGCTTTCTTATCTTCTTTATTATTTTAGGGGGAAAAATCAACATAAAAGCATTGCCTTGTTTCCTTAATTCTTCATTTTTTGTACATATTTAATGCAATTTCCACTCAATGGATTCTTACATATGACTTTTTCATGCTCAGACATCACCCATGCAAATCCCTCCTATTTCTGCTCCTGTTCCCTCTTTGTCTTATGAACTCCTTATTGCTGAAGCCACACAGTACTTTACTACATATTTCTTGTATCTAAATGTGCTTTGTCTCGTGATTTAAGTTCTTATTTTATTGTTTCAGTTATTCTATTTTTAGCTATTAAACATACAAGACAGAAAGTTGACAAAAATGCCTGACTCCAAGTAGCACTTTTTAAAATGTACATTCCCCATCAATAGTAACTAGAGTGGTGATTTCTTTCCATTTCTGTATTTCTTCTGCTGAGTGCAACTTAGCTTACTACCTGTCACTAAATAAAAACTGTGAATGGGTATTTGGTAGACATGGTGGCCTGAGGCATATACTAAAACCTATATAGAGTTAAGCATGGTCATACAGGTAACAAGTCCCATATACCAAATAGAGTGTCCCAGGTTCTCGAACTGATTAATCTATTATCTACTCCAGATATTTGCAGAGTTTTAGAAACTAGTCCAAGATTAAAAATTGAGAGTCAATGATCCTACTACCATTTTTTCATGCCCATGTCCATGTTCTCTAGTGCCCATTAGTTAAAGTCAATGTTATCAAGGTAGGATTAGTTTTCCACACTTCTTATCACCATATATCCATATATACCGCACACACATAGATGTACTAATACAAAAATGACTGTGTATACGTCTGAGATCAACTGTTTAGTAACATGAAGAACAACTGTTATCATTTTGATTTGATGGAGCAAGTTCGATTGGTCATATGGGTTTCCTTTTCTTCCTTCCTTGCTTTCCACATGCCACCTCAAAGCACTCTACTCAAGGAGAATGATATCCCATGATACAATAGAACCCTGTTTCAGTCTCTACTGTGCACTTACAAATTCTATACAAGAACCTCAGTGGAAGATCATGAAGCAATATGACAAAAAAAGGAGAAGACATTAGTGAGATGGGGAAACAGAAAAGGAGCAGATATTGCTTGAGGACAACACATGAAATCCATTTTTAACTTGAAAAATCCAAGTTTCTGGATATACACAAAGAAGCTACCTAAACTGTTTTATGGCTGAATTGGAAAATTGTGTGAAGTGTGAGCTATAAATTAGGGAATAACTGGATTACAAATATGGCCTTTAACTTACCCATTTTCTATTGCTAGGTTGCAAGTTGTTGGGGGTAAAAAAAAAAACCTATTCCTGGAAACGCTTCTCTTTTAGTATCAGAGGATATAAAATATCATTCTTCCAACCTCCTGTCTCTAACCAGATCTTCTACCTATTTTGAGCCTTCTTCTTTTATCATTTCATTTTCAGTATCTGTAATTGTATTTAACAGGACAGATAAACATAGCCCGTGTTGTCTGTATTCAGTCTATTATGATCAAATGAGAGAATTTTGCATCATTATAAAATGTATATGAATTTCCATAATAAGGTTCAAAATATCAAAACACTTTTTATAGGAATGAAAATATTCTTATTTATAATAAAGAAAAAATTCTCATATTTATGTCTCATCAGGGTCTTGCAAATTTACAAAGCTCTAAGTTTGGATCAATTAAAATTGATCAGGGTGTGTGTGTGTGTGTGTGTGTGTGTGTGTGTGAGAGAGAGAGAGAGAGAGAGAGAGAGAGAGAGCTCCAGGATTAAGAACTCTGGCTATGAACCGGGCGTGGTGGCACACGCCTTTAATCCCAGCACTCGGGAGGCAGAGGCAGGAGGATTTCTGTGTTCAAGGCCAGCCTGGTCTACAAAGTGAGTTCCAGGACAGCCAGAGCTATACAGAGAAACCCTGTCTCAAAAAAACCAAAAAAAAAAAAAAAAAAAAGAACTCTGGCTACTCTTTCAGAGGCCTCAGTTTGATTTTCATCCCCAGATGATGGTTCACAACCATCTGTAACTCTACTTTCAAGAAATCCAATGCCATATTCTGGCCTCTTAAGATGCCAGGACTGCACACTGTATAAATCCATGCATGCAGCCAAAATACTCACACACATAAAACAAAATAATAAAATTTTAACTAAATAATCCTGGCTGCATTTACACTATGGTCATTCTTGCCATGGTGGACAAAACTCATCTCCATTTGGTCATCAAATGATATGGGAAGAATGAGTTCTAAGTACTTCAAATCAGTCATCTTTCTAGACAATTTCATTTATTATCCAAGCATCTGAGTTTATCTCATATTAACTCATTAAATCCTAACAGCCACAAATTCTGAATAGAAGAGAATACAAATGTCTGCATATGAACTCTGCATATCATTTTTCTTATAAAATGAAAACTAACCTAATCATTTGGGAAGACTTTGCGAAAGAAATTTTCTATCACTTTTAAGTAGGAATACATACCACTTTAGTATTTCTTATTAATAGTTAGCCTTGCTTCTCCTCGTTTGTATCATAGGAATACAACAGGTATCACCAAAGTCTGTCCTAATCCACAGAACCTCAGAAGCTTATGCAAGACTTTGTGACATAGCAAAACCATTAACAGGTCTTCAATGAACTCTCTTTTCCCTGTTTTCATTTTTCCTCTATGTGAAATTTATTGAACACTGCTGTGTCTCACCTCCACCTATTATAGTTCTCATAGCAATGTTGCATTTGCACAATGAAAGTGTGGTTGTTGAGACATGGATACATTGCATATCATTGCATATCATTGGGGCAGGTTCCCAAGGCATGCTGGGGGAAACTTCTTCAGATAGTGTGGAACTTTCCTTTATGAAAATAAAATTAAAACATCATTATGGTGATCATAACAATTGTGTGGCAAACGACAATGATGTCAAGTGCAGTTTAGTAGACAGGGCTTATAAGAGTTGTATATAAACATTAAATTAGACTACAAACAAAATATACTAAGTGCCTCTAACTTTAAATGCTTTTTCTTTATAGACAAAAGTTTAATGATTTTAGCTTGTTATAATTTGTAAAAGAATAATGTATAGCAAGTTGATTCATGTGATTGTTAATATATATATATATATATATATATATATATATATATATATATATATATAAATTCTCAAATAGTCAGATCATTAAATTTCAAAATAAATAATTAAAGTAAAATAGTTTTAATGTTATCCATGTGTTATTGTGGTTCTAGCATACCTTGTTTGAATGAAAAATAATGTCACATGTCTCTAGATGCATGCACACTGTCAAACTCAACCCAACATGAAGACTTTTAATCTATAAGTATCTTATTTTTTAAATTTTATTAGATAATTTCTTCATTTACATTTCAAATGATATCCCTAAAACCCCCTGTACCCTCCCTCGCCCTGCTCCCCACCCTACCCACTCCTGCTTCCTGGCCCTGGCATTCCTCTGTACTGGGGCATACAATCTTCGCAAGAAGCTGGAAAGAATCCAGATGCCCCCCAACAGAAGAATGGATACAAAAAATGTGGTACATGTACACAATGGAGTACTACTCAACAATTAAAAACACTGAATTCATGAAATTCTTAGGCAAATGGATGCATCTGGAGGATATCATCCTGAGTGAGGTAACCCAGTCACAAAAGAACACACATGGTATGCACTCACTGATAAGCCAATATTAGCCCAGAATCTTAGAATATCCAAGATACAATTTGCAAAGCACATGAAACTCAAGAAGAAGGAAGACCAAGGTGTGGATACTCCGTTCCTTCTTAGGAACCAATGGAAGGAGTTACAGAGACAAAGTTCCGAGCTAAGATGGAAAAGACCATCCAGAGACTGCTCCACCCGGGGATCCATCCCATAAGTATCTTATTTTTGTAAGACTTAACTGCCTTCTCTAAGCCCCTTTTAAAAACTAGGGAAGAAGATCCCTAACATTCTGCAGGCATTATCGATTTTGTCATCATCAAACATTTACAAGAATAGATACAGACTTTATCCTTAAAAGCCAGACATTATAAGTAAGTAGAAGAAATCATGGTGACCCCCTTAACCTAAGAATATCAGTATATCCCAGAGGATGCAGTTTGGGGAGTTTGTGGGCAGAAATACTGCTGGTTAAACATTATGATCCATAGGGAATTGTAAATCACATTCTTATTCTGAATGTCTGAAGGTTAGGAAAGTTCCGGATTCAGAGTGTACTTCCTGGGAAGCTGTGTGTGGTAAGTGCGGACTGAACTATGCCCTATATCCAGGGATACTGAGCCGCACTGTTCCAAGTGATTGCTCAGATGCATTGGACTCAGTGGACATGCTTTCTGCTCAATAAGCACTCTAGTCTTCAGAGAGAACTATTAGAGGCTTAAAATATCAATCTGGACTTGAAAGAAATGATAAGGCTTTCAGAAGGTAGTATGTGGCTTTTCTTTTTGTAATTATATGTGGGGTGTGTGTGTGCATGTATGTGTGCCTCACATGTATGGTAGTATACATGTACATGTGTGTACATGTTAATAGAGGTTAACATAGAATGCTTTCCTTAGTTGCTTCCCTCTTAATTTACCAAGGCAAGTTATTTCATTGAAAATGGATCTCATCAACTCTAGGAATCTAGCCATCTTGCCCAGCTATTTTGTGATTACTGGGTGTTTGAACACTAATCTTTTCTCTTGTAGGCCATGCATTTTTTTATGAGACAACTCAGCTTTATTATATGATTTTTGCTTGCATATAATGCTCTATAATAATGACCTACCTAGTATGATTATATTACAAAACCTCAAATTGTATGATTATATTACAAAACCTCCGTTGTCTGTTCTTGGTTACTTCATATAAAAACATAATGCTTCACTTAACAAAAGTGAACTTCCCACTGGTTCATGACAAGATAGTGGTGCTCCATATACTTAGACTCTGTGTCAATGTCTACTTCAGGTTATGATATCAAAACAGTAAATATGTAATATAAGCAACAAAGTAATATATAAGTAACAGCAATCGGTCTTTCACAGTTCAGCAAGGCGGGAGGCTTAAGATCAATACAGCTTCGTGAAGTGGCTGCTTCCTGATTCTAAGGCAATTCCTTGATGTCATCTCTCCTAGAGGGGAGGATACTGTGTAATGGATGAATTACCTGGCCTTATGTAGAGACAACCGATCTCATTTATGAATATGAAGCCCTCCTGATTCAATCACTTTCCAAAGGCCACAAACCTCTCATGAGTGGCACAGTGAGGCTTAAGTTTCAGTATGAATTATTAGAGGGGAGAAGTACACTAAAAGAAAGAACTCTGCCTGATTCCCTAAGATGCACATTCTTCGTACATGAAGAAAGCATTTGTCCCAGCTTTTTGGATCTTTTCTTGTTTTTTTGTTTTTTTGTTTTGTTTTTTGTTTTTTACATTATCTAAGAACCGTGGAACCCAAGGCTCAGATATAAGTGAGACTCAAGTTTCCATTCATCATGAAACAAATGCCCCTCAGATTGTGAGCCTGAAAAGCACACAAGTTCTATGCTTTCAAAATACAGTGGTAGGCTAAGTAAAGTATACACATTCTCATTCCAAAAGGAAGAAATAGGCAAGAAGTGAGTAATGTGTCCCAGATCCGTTTAAAATACAACAAGCCATGAAATATTAAATCTTAAGGCTTTAGATGGCATAAGCAAGCTATGTCAGTTCATTAAACAGGAAGACAGGAGCCCTCAAGTCATTTAGTTCACAGATTATGTAAATGAATATTCATGATGTCACTGAGTACACATCACCACTATTACAAACATGTTCATTTACTCCATTCCTATCTGGATTGTTATTATTAATGCTCATATCACAACATGATATGTTACACAATAAATCCCTAACAGGTCTATCCAGAAAGGGGTAAAAGGGCCACATGGTTTTTAAAGGCCTTCTATATGTATAATGGTTATTCCTAGTTGTCAACTTGACTATATCAGGAATGAACTATAATCCAGAAATGGGGGGCTCACCTGTGACCCATATGTAGAGGCTGGAAGACACAAATTTCTGACCTGGATCTTGGCATGGAGATCTTGAGGCAAAGTGGCCATGAAAAGCTTAGGCCCAGACAAGATAGTACATGACTTTAATCCCAGGAGACTGAGGAAAGGAGTGTCTGGGTTCAAGGTCAGCCTGGGAAAAGCAAATCCCAGATCCATCCACACCCTTAATCTGGGTCACACCTTTTGCTTGAGGCCTCCATAAGGACATTGGAAGAAGAAACATTGACTCTTCTCACCTGCTTGCATTTACATGCCAGCACATCTTCAGGATTCTAGCTTATACAGAATACTAGCTAAAACAACTAGCCTCATGGGACTGAGCACCTACTATATTCTTGGCCTTCTCATCCACATCTGCATACTGTTGGGTTAGTTAAACTACAGACTGAAAGCCATAACAACAAACTCCCTTAATATATTGACTAATTGTGTGACTCTAGAGAACCTTGACTAATACAATAGGCAAGAAGAGAAAATCAGTGTGTGTGAAAGGCAGCTATTGCAAGCAGTTATATATTATATTTAGTATATTATTTATCAGCATACATACTATTGAGCTTTATTATGCATGTTCACATAAAATGTGGTTTTGTTGACTCTCTTTCTCCTACTCCTTTGAGTCGACAACTCATGACAAAAGAGACAGATTGACTAAATGGAGCAAACTTTGTCAAGCCCTGTTGTAAAAGGGACCTCATCCCATTTGTGAGAGTAGAGCACTCCTGGCTCAATTACCATCTAACATTGTTGTGTTGGCAAATAAGTTTGAACACAAATTTGGGCGGAAGGACAAAAACTTTCAAGTCACATGATTCCATATTTATAATTCACTTGGCAAGAGATCAGCCATATTTATTATTAAACCACAAGGAAATAGAAGTGACTGACAGCCTTGGAGATAGCAATTAGCAGCAGAATACACACAGGACTAGGAAAGCAAAATGAAACCATACTTTAATTAAAAGATGATCAATATTATTATACACTCCTGAGACCATATCAGGGGTAATCCTTTTGTATCACAGCCTTAAATGAAACTGCTAAGGTATATGGCATAAATAGGTGTCTAAACGTCTAAAGACCCTTTAGTTTTCAAATGCTCTTTTAATTCATTTGAAAAAATTTAAATAGCATGATACTCAAGACAAAATCGCTAAAATAAATAAAACAAATAACAACAAATGCTGACAAGGATGGATGTGGAGAGAGAGGGATCACTTATTCACTGTTAGCATGAGTGAAAAATGGTCCTGCCATTATGAATATGAGAGTGGAATGTCCTCAAAATGCAAGAAATAGATCTGCTACATGATTTAGTTATGCCAGTGATGGATATATACCCAAAAGGCATATGTTCATTCATATATATTGCTTCTCTATTTACAACAGTCAGAAAATGGAAATGGCATAGATGTCACCAGTCCAAGAATGGATAATGAAGATGCACCACATGCACAGAATGGAATGTTAATGAGTTGTAGAGAGAAATGAAATAATAAAATTCACAGGTGAATGGATGTAGCTGGGAATAATCATTCTGAATGAGGCAACCCAGACCCAGAAATACAAGACAAAGAGCCACATGGTCTCTCTCATAGGCCTCTCTCATTATTGTTAGTTATCTTTCCCTGTATTCTGTTCTCTAACCTGCCTTATCCATTTAGATATATGTGTTTAAGTTTGAGTTCCCATGGAAGTCATCAACTAGTAAGGGGCTATGGGGTACGTTTAAAGGGTAGTGGCACAGAAGATTGGTGATATGCAAGGAGAAAGAGAAAGAATAGAACTCTATATTAATCAGGGTTCTCAAGAGTCAAAGAACTTATGGAATGTCTCTATGTATTAGGAAATTTATTGAAATGACTTACAATCTGCAGTCCAACTAACCCAACAATTGACAGCTGTTAATGGGAAGTCCAAGAATATAGTAGTTGCTCAGTCACACGAGGCTAGTTGTTTCGGCTGGGTTCTAACAGATGTGTAAACAAGAAAGCAAAGAATAGTGCATCTTTCTACTTCCAGTGTCCTTATGGAGGCCTCCAGCAGAAGATGTGGCCCAGATTAAAGGTGTGTACCACCATGCCTGGATCTAGAACTTGGCTGTCCTAAATTGACCTTGAACTCAGAGATCTTGCATCAGTCTCCTGGGATTAAAGGTGTGTACTCCCTTGCCTGGACCTAAGCTTTTTATGGCCACTATTCCTCAAAACCTCCATGTCAAGATTCAGGTCAGAAATTTGTGTCTTCCAGCCTCAAGATCTGGATCACAGGAGTGCCCTAAATTTCTGGCTTGTAATTCCTTTCAGATGTAGTCAAGTTGACAAACAGGAAAATCCATCACAAACTGGAAGGCTTAAATGGTAGGGATAAGGCAGGTTAGAGAACAGAATACAGGGAAAGATAAGTAACAATAATGAACACTGAAAAATCCATAGGAAATCTATTCTATGTACACATATACACATAGCTTAAATTCTGGCACCAAATAGAAGGGAAATAATACCCTCCAAAAATATCATAAACTATCAAATAAAACACCCAGCACAAGGAATTGGTTACCTCTTTTAAAGCTGTAGGTCAGTGGTACTCTATAGACATCCCCCCGAAAAAAAAAAAAAAAACCATCATAGGCTATTGCCTTTGCTCTTTATTACCCTCTAGAAATTCATGGTAATAATTTGTTGTTGAAAAATACCATATACTTAAGTCATAGTATATTCAAAACTCAACTGGAAGCTTTTTCTCTATCTGCTAGCTTGCATAGTGCTAGAAAACTCTGGGCATGATGCTGGGATGAAAAAAATCAATAACTAAAAATAACTGGCTTGGTAAAGCATACAAACTGGTGAAAAAGTAACACAAGTGCTCTGGGAATAACTGACAACACTCTGATCAAACTTAACGCAGTTTCCACAGATGGAATTCATGCCTGGCATTGTTGAGTTGGCCCAAACCTGTGGTGTGATAGGTGATAGGTCCTAGAGTAGAAGATAATACTATTATTCTGCTAAAGGGACATATTGAAAAACGGTCTTCTAGGTTCTTCTCTTCATATGCATAGATTAATACATCTCTCATCAGAGACATTTCCTATACCAAGAGTCATACCCACAATGTGTAGTGAATAAAGAATGGTACATCTATAACACACTTGATCTTGCCCCTTCTCCTTTCTCAAAAATAATCATAGAAGATGGAGCTGGAAGATTGTAAGAGCCAGAAGTAGTGAACATCTGCAGTGAAACAGTTTTTGTTGAATACAGGACTATTATACGTTTGAACTCAGAGAAGTTCTGAGTCCATGAACAAGACCTATATGTGATTAAGCCAGTGAAAACCTCAGTGTGGATGGGGAAGAGCCCCAGTAGGTCTCACCCTTAGTTGAGGATATAATGGCAATTGATGGCAATTGATGGTTGTTGAGGATCAAGGTTTATTCATAGATGAAAGCCCTAAAAGGCTAGCCATATGTTGTAATAGGTTATACTATATCTATACACATATAAGTCACACTGAGTGGACTAGATGGGTTAAACAATAAAGGAAAATAAATATATGATATTATACTGGAAATCGGAAATGAAAAAGGTAGCGGCAGAATGGAAGAAGACAAAATCAGTGATGTGTTTAACCAAAATATACTATATACGTGTTTAAAATTATCAAACAATCTTAAAAATAAAATTTAAGTCTTAGCACTCAAGTATATCAAAACTTAGTCAATGTATATAGAAAAAATGTATAAAGCAAAATATATCACTTAAACTATCATTTTCCATCATAAACTACAATTTATTGCAAAACTATGAGAACAATTATACTTGAAACCTCAAAAGATACACTTCCTTAATTATGTTGTGAAATTTTAAGTAAATTATAATTTCTTCTATTTAATTTTATTCAGCCAATCAGTGAAGTTAGACATGATCTATACTAATTAGATTTTACTGTGGTTCCATTTACTCAAAATACCTAATTATATTTAAGAGGAAAAAAAAAAAAACAACTTTCCCTAACATCTCACAAAATCTTGGCAGAGAGTAACATACAGAGACAATGATTTTAAGTTTTCCAATTGGGCTCACATTTAATTTAATGATATTAAAATGTGGCTTCAGTGATCCAAATCTTGTGACAGTATATATTCTTCACAATCTCAGGCAGAAGCAATGAATCTCATTTTTTCTTTTTTAAGACTGGTCTCACTATATAGCCTAGACTGGCCTTAAATTCATTTACCCAACTCTAAATGTCATATTTTGAAAGAATATGACTTATGTATTTCATGATATATGTCAGATTGTATCATCCTAATTTAGTTATTAATTTCTTATATTTGATGACACCTTCTTAAAAATACTTTTTGAGTCAATCAGAAGAGGGAAAAAGAATCTTGAACATAAATAATAATAGTTCATACTGACAAGTTAGTCTCTGCATAACCCTGGCTTCAAATGCTGTATTTGAAGTTTCAACTAGTTATCTTTTTTTTTTCTCTTGATGCCACTTGAGATTATAAATACTTCAAGTAGATGGGGACAGATATGGTGCTGCCAACTTTCTCATACAGAGCATGATGAACTTCTGAGGATGTAGGCTAGTGCAAAGGTAGTGGGTGTGGAGATAGGGTTCTAAGTGCATGCCATAGAATTTTCTTTAATGGTCTCTCTCTGTCTCTCTCTCTGTCTCTCTCTTTTTCTCTCTCTCTCTCTCTCTCTCTGTCTCTCTCTCTCTGTCTCTCTCTCTCTCTCTCTCTGTGTTTGTGCCTGTGTGTGTCTGTATATGTGTCTGTGTGTCTCTGTATGTCTGTGTCTCTGTCTGTCTCTCTGTGTGTCTGTGTGTTTGTGTCTGTGTTAGTCTCTATCCATTTTGTCTGTCCATCTATCTGTATATGTGTGTCTGTGTACTTGCACAGCTTCTTCTTGCTGGTGTTCCTTCGCCTCAATTTCTAATGAAGTCACAGCTGTTAAAAGGAGGAGACAAAGATCTCACAAAGAAATGAAGTCCAGTGCCATCTTCCTGAGAATCCCTCAGTCTCCATGAATCTTGGATCTACCCCTAGTTTAGCTTAATGCTCAAGATCTACTTCAAAGATGGCACCCCCCAGTTCATACAATAGAATTAGGGATTGATGTACTGTGTCCTTTATAGTGGAATAGAAAAGCAACATCCTTTAATATCATTATAAAGAAACTAATTAATTAATAACCCTTGAGATTTAACAATGTCTTTAAGAGTTACACCATCACACAGCTACATTCCAGCATGGGACACCAACATTCAGAACACACTTGATTCCCTTAAGTTCCTCTGTTCTTTGTCTGTGGTGAGATGTAGACTTTGAAACTCAGGTCTGCTTGTCTCCGTGAGCATTCTGATTTTTCATAACCTAGAAACCTGTACCCTTTTTCAATTTTCTGAAACAAAATTCTCCTATATTACAACTTTTCAATATGAAACTTGCCTTAAGATAAAGTCTAAAGCTAATTCTGCAATCTCCAAGTTTTACTGAAGATGGAAATTTGAAATCTAAGATGGTCATGTGCTTTCTGAACTTTATCTTGGGTGCTCAGTTCCATCTTTATATTTTATGCCTTAATTATAGTTCTTAAATATGATATTCCTATATCATTCTTGATCATATAGTCAATGGAAAGAATTAAAATCAGCTTATGATAGAGATACATGCACACTCATGTTATATAATTTTCCTAAGTTATAGAGTTATAAAATTAGTCTGCATACCCAGCAATTTATGAATAGACAGATAAAATTATATATATATACACATTCCATGCAGCATTATTCAGCCACGAAGTCATTCCTTTCAATGAATGGATTAAAGCATCATTATATTAGATAAAATCACCCAGACTCAGAAAGACAAATGTCTTATGTTTTCTCTAATAGGGAAGACAGATTTTATTTTAAATAACAACATGAAAATAGAAAGTAAATTATTTTGGAAGAAGACAGGACCAGTAAGATGAGGGAGGAGGCCCAAATCTCTCTCTCTCTCTCTCTCTCTCTCTCTCTCTCTCTCTCTCTCACACACACACACACACACACACACACACACACACACACACACACACACACACGCACACACACATGTCATGATGAAATCCATTGTTTATACATAATAATTGCTAATTAAACTGTTGTGCATTTCTGCTAGTTACAAATAGCATTACTACTGCTTCTCTGCTGTGTTGTGTCAAGCATAACTGACATTCATTAATGTCACTTTTAAAGTGTCAGGAATTTGAGGAACATTTTTTTTCCATTATGACTTTTTTTCCAGTTACTTATGCTATAATATCATGTTCCTTTATGAACTTCCATTGATATTTCTCTTTTAACTGTATGTGTAATTTAGACTTATTCTGACAGATTAGGGTACCATTGAACTGAGTTTTATCAAAGTTACTCCATAGAAGATAAGACTTGTACAGGATGAGGCATTGACAGATTGTTGGAAGACAAACTCTTAAAAGTAATGGTCTACATCAACATTCATTTTAACCACACTTCCAGAATATTTACAGGGTGTTTAGAAGGGGTAACAGGTGTTTATAGTGCAGCTTGTAAGTGGACATGTGGTAATAAAAGAATAGTTTTGAATGTAATAACATCTGAATAAATAAAGGAAATAAATAAATAAATAAATAAATAAATGAATAAATGAATAAATAAATGGAAATCTTTAAAGCCAGGTACAATCAAAGAGCCTCTACTCCTCTTTGCAGTATCAGAACTCTAAATCTAATCTCTTTTCATTTTTGAGTAGCCACTAACCAAAATACAATTAAACAATTATGTCTTTATTTCATAGTATTTTATGGCAGGTTTCCTAAGGCAGCATAAAATGTTGTTCTGAAAAATTAACAATTGCATGTATACCATCACACACGTATATGTACACAACATACACACACACACACACACACACACACACACACACACAAACACACCAACATTTCTCTACGTTTCCATAGTTGCATAAGAAAAGAAACTTGTTGAATATTCTAGAATGTTGCCCTCCCCACAATGTTTTCTTTTCTATTGCTGACTATGTAATTAACAAGGATTAACACCAAACAATTACCACTCTACTAAACCAATTTAGTCTGTTGACCAACACATAAATGGCAATAAATAAAGATATTTCACCTCAGCATAATGTTAATTCATCTTTTGGGGGATGTTGTCCAGTTTTAATAAATATTAACAAATGAAAAAAAAGAAAAATATTCATTCAATAAAAATTTTTGAATGTATATTGTGGTGGCAATTCTTGATTGTCAACTTCACTATATCTGGAATGTACTACAGTCCAGAAATTGAAGGCACAACTGTGAGAGATTTTCTGCTTGTTTTGAAGTAGGTGATTCCACTTCAAGTCCAGACCTTTGAGGTTTCAGAAGCTCAAGCCTGGCCCAATATCACCTGCCTATCTGGATATAGGACTCTCAGCTACCTTTCCAGAACTATGTCTGCCTGCCTGAAGCCATGTTTCCTGCCAGATGGTTATGGACTATACTTCTGAACTGTAAGCAAGCTCCAATTAAAAGTTTTTCTTTCCAAGAGTTGCATTGGTCACGGTGTCTCTTCACAGCAATAGAAACCCTAACTAGGACAGTTACTTCATTTATTAAGATTTTACTTACTTCTGAAAATAAAAATGTTACAAATATAAACAATTATTTTTCATTTGGTAGTATTCTAAGGAATGGGTGACCAGATAGTATCATAATAGACCAGCAAAGAGTAGCACTTAACCCATGCTTAAAGAAAAGCTTTCCAAAAAAAAAGTAAGATATATAGGAATGAACATATCCAAGGACGTGAAAGATCATAATATCAATTTTGAATATCTGAAGAAAATAAGGGAGACACTAGAAAATAAAGACTTCTAATGTTCATAAATTGGTAGGCTTATTATTGTGAAAATGACCATTTTACCAAAATTAGTTTACAGACCTAACACAACCCCAGTGAAAATCCCTTCTGTTCTCAGAAACAAAATAAGAATCCAAAAGTTCATAGGAGCCTCAAAAGACTCTGGCAAAAGCAATCTTGAGCAAAACAACAATGCTAGATGAATTAACATGCCTGACTTCAAGTAATATCATATTATTTATCCAGATTTCATTTATTTCTGAATTATGTATTAATAAGTATATTATAAATAATTATAAATTAAATTATAAATTATATAATTATGCATAATTATAGATATATTAATTTATAAGAATATAATTAAATTATAAATTAATAAAATCAGTACAGTATTGGAACAAAACCAAACATGTACATCAATACATAAAAAAGGGGATTCAAATATGATTATAACCATCTGGTATTTGATAAAGATGTCAAAAATACACTTTGAGGAAAATACAGCATGTTCAGCAAATGGTGCTGGGAAATCTAGATGTTCACATATAAAAGATTAACATGAGACCCACCTCTATCCTACGGTACAAAAATCACTTGCAAATGGATCAAAGCCTTCATTGAAACCAGAAACACCAACACGGCTCAAAGAAATCAAAGGTTGGGCCATACAAGATTTTAAGATGGGATTTTCTGTATGGAATTATATTTGCTTAGAATTAAGGCCAGCCTTGATACATGGCCCTCTGGCTCTTACATCTTTCCATCTCTTCTTCTACCAGGAATCCCAGATCCCTAAGGGGAGGGATTTGATGGAGGATTTGATAGGGTTGGGTGTTTCAAGGTCTCTTACTTTCAGTGTAATATCTGGATGTGGGTCTCTGTATTTGTTGTCATCTACCATAAGAGGAACCTTCTGTAAAGATACTAAACTAGGCACAATTTATGATTATATAGAATATCATTTAGGTACGTTTTATCACTACATTTCTTTCTTCCTTTCTTTTAGATTAGTATTATTTGGTTTTTACCTTAGATCCCTGAACTGTCTAGTCTCTAGTTTTTGGTTTTCAAAGCAGTGCCATGAATCTGTGGAATGGATCTTAACTAAAATTAGTTATTAGATTAATTATTAGTTGGTTATTCCTATAAGGTTTGTGCCATGATTGCCCTAGCACATCTTGTAGGCAGAATGGCACTGTAGATAAAGGATTTGTAGCTGTCTTAGAGTTTGTGTTTTTCTTTTGATAGAACACAGAGTATACCAAAACACTGGAACATATGTAACCATCTTTACATCCTCATGTTCAACTTGTATGTATATTGACTTTAGTTAGCAAGGGGCCCTTGCTGTCATTTTGTGAAGAGCAACTTATCAACTTATCAACAGCCTGAGTTGTTTGGGGAACTGTTCTGAGCTCTTTTGCTGACAATCCAACTAGATGTACCCCAGTCCTGGTATAGGAAGCTTCACTGGGTGACAAAAACTGGCCAGCCATGACTCTGTCTCCCCAATTTTTTGGTAATTTCACTTATATTACCTTTGTGCGTATGCGCACGAGCATGTGTGTGTGTGTGTGTGTGTGTGTGTGTGTGTGTGTGTGTGTGTGTTTGTGTGTGTGTGTGTGTGTGTATGAGTTTCTACTGTATAAGGTTTCCATACTATCCTTCATCAAATGCCCCTTAATTTTAGTTTTCTCTCCTCATGTCTCTTCCCACAAACTCCTTTCTGCTCCCCCATCCCACTTAATCCTCCCACCCCCCTCATTTACATCCATATCTATTTCCCTTTCCTAACAAGATCTATTCATTCCCTCTAGGCCCCCACTTTACAAAATATTTTTATAAAGGTGTTTAACATCCTTAGTAATCAACACAAATTAACACTACTAAGTTTTCCTCTTATCCTAGCAAGAATGGCTAAGGTCAAGGAAACAATTGACAGAAACTACTGGTGAGGAGGTGGTAAGAGGTTCAACCATTGTGTAAATCAGTGTGAATTCTCAAAACACTAAAAGAGGATCTGCTGTATGGCACTGTTATTCCACTTTCATCAGTTACCTTTCTGATAACTGATGAAACACCATGGCCAAGTCAACTTATTAAAGCAAGGGTTTAGATTGGCTTCTGGTTCCAGAAAGATAAGAGTGCATAAGGCAGGATGGATGGCGTGGCATCAAAAGCAGGAAGCTTTCAGCTCACCTAGTAAGCTGCAAGCATGAAGCAGAGATAACAAACTGGATATAGTCAAGGCTCTTTTATCTTAAGATGTGGCCTCCAGTGAAACAGTAAGGCTACACCAACTAAACCTCCCAAACAGCATCATCAACTGCATACCAAGTATTCAAAGACCAGAACCTATGAATACTTTGTATTCAAATCGCCACACCAATTCTTGGCATATGCCCAAAGGTCTCGTCGTCCTATTTCATAGATACTTACTCAACTATGTTTATATTTATTCTTCATTCACAATAGCTAGGAAATGGAAACAATTCAAATGTCTTTCAACCAATAAATGGATAATGAAAATGTGGTACACATATGCAATAATACATGTAGCAAGATTCTCTCTGTTCAATCACATTAGGGCAGTGGCAGGCCTGTGATTGAACAGGAAAAGGGAGGAGGAGCTAGGAGTTTGGGGGACAGACAGAGAGCTCTCAGGAGGAGAAAGGGGAGGCCAACATGGAAGCAGATTAACAGGAAGATGATCCTGATCCAACGTGGCTTTATGAGCCACAAGTTGCTAAGATTTTCACAAAGTTAGAATAATTAGGTTAAAGCTTTATCTTTATTAATTGGCTCTGGAATTATTGTATTAGCATCTTGTTAATTGTGATCTCATTGTTAAATAAATCTGATTGGATAATTAAGCTTTAAGAGTCATGTTTCTACTGGGTAACTAGGCGTTGAGATGGCTGATGGAGGGGTGTTGGGGGCATTTCGTGGAAGCGAGATGAACACCTCACTAGCTGGGAGAAATTAGCTCAGTGGTGAGAACATGCCAAGCAGGACCCCGCCAGGATGGCCAAGAGACATGGCGGATCCGTTTTTAATATTTCCCGCAACAGGTGGTAAACCAACATGCTAACTGGGCACAAATCCACTAGTAATTTAAGATTATTAGCCTGAGCGTTAGAGTTTATTTTATTTTTTTGTTTTGTTGGGTGAGTTGCTGGTTGGGGCTAAAAATGAGTCATGTGACTCAAGCGTGGGAAGGTTTAAGCAAAGTCTACTGGCAGTGCTGAGGCCCCCTGCTGTGGGAATTTACAGGCTGCTTTGAGAGAAAAAGAAGTAAGTTGGTGGCTCTAGGCAGAGAGCCAAACAGAAAGATATAAGATATATTGTTTTACTTGCCATACAGGATACTCATATTCTGTATTCTGTCTAACCTGGTCCATATGGGGAATTTTGGGTGTCTTTTTCTGCTTGGCAAGATAGGAAAGGCCTAGTATAGGCACATACAGTATTTTAGTTTACTTCATTTGTTTTAGATTGTTTTAATTTATACTAAGATAGGGAATGTTAGTCACTGACGCCAGAGTAGAGAGTGCAGTGATAACCATTGCCTGCTTTTAACAGGTATTAATAAAATAAATGTCTGTGGCTCTAGGCAAAGAACTGAACATGAAAGATGGTATAAAGATATATTGCTCTAACACATCTTAACAGGATACTCAAATTCTGTCTAATGTGGGCTCCATGGGAATTTTGACTGCTTGACTAGCTGACCAGCTTTGACTAGCTGCCTGCTTATAAGCAGGTACAAATAGAAGTGTGAATCCATTGTATTAAGATGGTATAAAGATAGATTACCTGCCTCACAGGATATTCATAGTCTGTCTAACGTGAACTTCACAGGAATATTGGGTTTTATATCCTCTTAGAAACATAGGAAAGGCCTAAATATAGGCACATACACTATTTAGTTTATTTCATTTGTTTTAGATTGTTTTAATTTTCAAAATAGGTGTGACATTGAGTTTTATGGTTATATTATTCCTCTGGGAGAGAAGTCAAAATGAAGGTTTTTCTGGTTCCTAGCTCAAGGATATGCTGATTTGGAAAAAAAAAGTTTTGTCTTTGTATTTTTGAAAAAGGTGATTATGGTATTTACACCTTCCAGAGGTATATGGATCAGCTATGATGAAGTGAGGCTTCTAGAGGACTAGATTCCAGAGAAGCAAACAAAAAATATATCTTGGTGATACTTAAATTTTGTTTTGAGATTTATATATTACAGAATATACAATCTTGGTGAATTTCCTCATCAGATATGCTGAACTGGCATGCTTGAACTCCTGATGTCCTGGACTTCAGCTGGATCCAGTCAAGACACAGACATCAGAGACTAATCAATCCTGTTTTCCCTTCCTCCTGCCCCCTTCATAATATCTCAACACCCATATTCAGCTTGAAGAAGTTATGAAGAGTCATGAACCCACTTTCCTGGCCTTTGGGGATGGAAAGGGTTATTAATAGGTTGTCTTTCTAGGGAATTTAGAAATGGTCATATTTGGAATAGGGAGGAATAGCTAGAATTTATTGTATAGCCATAATCTCATTTGGTAGAAATCTTTATAATTGTTACTAAGTTGTAATAAGTTCTTATTTGATACAGAATTTATTTTGATGCAAAATCAAGGTCATCATTGGTGTAAATTTTTTCTATTGATACTAAATATTTGAAAGTACAGGACTTAGACCCAGTCCTTCTTTTGCTGTTATTATAAACTGTTCTGAGATGTTTAAGCCTGTGAGTTAAGGGCCAAATGGCAAATTCATGGCTGAGTTTAGTTTTAGGGTGTTTTCAAGATTTTAACTAGAAATAGTAAGAGTAGTTAATGGACAACAGTCCAGATTACTTTACATAGATAATTGGTTTTCAAAAACGTTAGAAATCCACAGAATATGTCATTTCATGTTATTTATTTCACTTGTTGTTGAAACCAGTCTGCTCCTGACAGTTTTCCCTTTCTTAGATTCAAAAAGAAATTGAGGATTAGTTGGAGTTGCTCCACTTGTGGCAAGAGAACCATTAGTCAAGAACTGCTTCATTTCATCTGCAGACAAAATACTGTCTTGAAAAAGGACACACTATGCGGAATAGTGGACTGATAATCTCTGCTAAGACAGGGTAATCAGCCCTTCAAAATTCTGCATTACAAAGGTCTTTCAGATAACACTGGCCAGTAGACTGAAGACCAGTGCTCCAATCTTTTGAAGTAAAGACTGTCCAGGTTTTCAGCAGTCCCTATCAATTGGCTAAGTTTTGGAAGCGGTGTTAAGATTCCTATAGATTTTCAGTTATTATTAGTCATTCCTTGATTTCTGACCGGGTTGAAAACCACATAGTCTCATAGCCAACCCAGGGCTTTTTACTTTGAGAAGAACAGATTTAAGAGGATGACATTCAATCTAAAGACAAGACAGCCAGGTGCAGAACTATAGTTTTTAAGTTAGAATAGAGGACAGTGTTCAATTTTATTTGCAAAAATATTGGGCTGGATGTTAGATCTATCTTATACCATATATTTTACAAAATGGTAATAGTAGTGTTCAATTTATAATTTGAGAGAAAGTCAGAGTTTTGTTTGTTTGTTTGTTTGTTTTTGTTTTTGTTTTTGTTTTTAATTAAACAGAGAGGGGGAAATGTTGCAGAATTTTCTCTATCCAATCATATTAGGGCAGTGGCTGACCTATGATTGAACAGGAAAGTGGAGGAGGAGCTAGGAGTTTGGGGGACAGATAGAGAAGTCACAGGAGGAGAAAGGGAGGCCAACATGGAAGCAGACTAACAGGAAGATTATCCTGATCCGACGTGGCTTTATGAGCCACAAGTCACTAAGATTTTCACAAGGTTAGAATAATTGGGTTAAAGCTTTATCTTTATTAATTGGCTCTGGAATTATTGTATTAGCATCTTGTAAATTGTGATCTTATTATTATATAAATCTGATTGGATAATTAAGCTTTAAGAGTCATATTTCTACTGGGTAACTAGGTGTTGAGATGGCAGATCATGGGGTGGGGAGGCTTTTCGTGGAAGCGAGATGAACACCTCACTAGCTGGGAGAAATTAGCTCAGTGGTGAGAACACACCAAGCAGGACCCGCCAGTACTACTACTAAAGCGGGAACACAGAGCAGCTGTTAAATAGATGGATCTAGAGCCTATTATACTAAGTGGGCTAACTTAGACCTGGAAAGACAAATACCATGTGTTGTCTCTCATTCGTGGTCCCTGGTGCTGAATCTTTAGATATGAGTGTTTAACCTGGAGTAACCACAGAAACCAGAAAAGGAGAAGGACAACGAGAAAAAGGAGCTGTAGAGAGGGAATAGTAGGACACAGGTGCTGTGAGGAGGGAAATGGAAAGGGAGTTGCTTTGTCTATGTAGGAGGAAGGGAAGATAATACAGAGGCCAAAATAGAAAGGGGAAGTAGCACTAAGAATGTTGGATGACTACCTATGGCCACATACATTCAAGCAATACTAAATGGACTCACTAACACATATCCATATGAGAAGCACTAAAGAGATACATCGAGCTGTATTTGTACATACACATATGTGCATATTCAAAAAAGAATAGTTTCTGAAGTTGAGAGGGAGTTGAAGGATGAGGGATGTTGTAAGAAGGTAGAATCTTGGATGGAAATAAAGTAAACATAGATTTCATGTATTAAATGCTAAAAGTTAATAATGAGCCAGGCGTGGTGGCACACGCCTTTAATCCCAGCACTCGGGAGGCAGAGGCAGGCAGATTTCTGAGTTCGAGGCCAGCCTGGTCTACAAAGTGAGTTCCAGGACAGCCAGGGCTATACAGAGAAACCCTATCTCAAAAAAAAACAAAAAACAAAACAAAACAAAAAGTTTCCTGAAAGCTGACCACGTGAAGATTGATGGACTGTCAAAATACAGGAAGATCTGTCATTCGAGGATCCTGTAATGTCAGTTAGTTACCCAGCATGCACAAGGCCCTGGGATTGAAACCTAGTGACATAAACAGACAACAAGAGGGAAAGAGGCAAAGATGTGATGACCTTCAGCAGGCATGCACTAGTGCAGGGTATGAAATAGGTATGGGTAGAGTCACACTTTATTTTCTCTTTAGTTTAAACAACAGAGAAGAGTTGTGGACTCCACTCCAGTAAATACATCTCCAAACGGTCTGGCACCAAATACTCAGGGTCCATTTTTAGAAGAGAAAGGGGAAAGGCAATAGGAGCCAGCAAATCAGGGAGTTTGCTGATATTGTTTCTCTTAGTCACATCACAAGCTACACCTGTAGTCTCACCAACATTATGGACTACACATGAGCTTAACAAGGACAACACCAAAAACATGTTAAACTGCATAGGAAAAAGTCCACAGGCCTCTTCTCTACAGGCAATTAAGTAAAGCTGGAATCAGGAGAGGTGGTCCTCCCCAGGAAAAAGCTCACGAATTGACTGTCTAGTGACAAATGGTCAGCCATGAAAACACATGTTACAGACCCCATTTTCTGGACTCAATAGGCTCAATAGGTTATACTTAGGAATATAAACAGGAAGTAGGGATAAAGAACACTAAGAATGCCTGTTCAACTACCTGTGTGTGTGTGTATGCATATATATGCAATACTAAATAGACTATTATATACATTTATATGTATATACATTATATGTATAGATTTATGCTAAATGTATAAATATTATGCATGAATAAATAATTTAAAAACAGCATGGATTTGAAGGAGAGTGGGGAAGAGTTTGGGAGAACATTTAGAGGAAAGAAGAGAAAGGAAAACACATTGTAGTAGAATTATAATCTCAAAAGTAAACAGAAATAGTTAAAATAAAAAATTATTATTCAGAAAAAATAAAGAGTGTGGAATCACTGGAGATGATATTGCTGCTGGAGCTGGTCAAGAGACTTGTAGTACTTCATGAAAGATAAAACTGGCTAAATTAGGGACATGTATATAGAAGATGTGAGCAGGTGAATGTGAATGACATTTTCAAGTTAGTGCTAAAGAGCTAGGTCTTGGTGAAATAAGAACAGTGGAAATATGAAGGACTCTAAAATAAAATTGAAAAAAGTAAAAACACCAGGCAATGTTGACCTTGCAGCCTCTGATCCCATATGGGGTACAAGAGGAAGGATGGAATAAAATTAGAGTTCTCCCCTCACTTTTTTCCTTTTCTTTCCTCCTCTTCCTCCCTCTCTCACTCCCTCCTTCTCACTCCCTCCTTTCCCCCCTTCTCCATCTTCAGAAGTTTGAACCTTCAATCTAAAATTTACAATCCCTTGAATTCACAGTCTTCTATGAGGCCCAGAAATCATTCTGACAAGAAGATGCTTTACCTTCTGTATTTAGGGTGAATCTGCTGGTAGATGTGGGTAAAAATATCAAGAGCCAAGTCATGTTAACTATCCTTAACTGTATAATCAAAGGAGACAGATGCATTTAAGGGCATTTGCCCAAAGTAGTTCTTGACCTTATTTAAAGATTGAAGATGGAGCTAGGAAAAACATTTCATACAAAATAAAGCAAAAGTAACTACAGAAAATGTCCTCCAAGGAAATTATATTCTGCTCTATAAATGTAAAAAAAGTAATTATTATGGTGTTTTACATTTGGTATTAAGTTTTAAAAGGAGTATTATGTACTATAATGTAGTTCATGGTGCTGAAGAAATCTAATGTAAGCAGTGTCAACTAGGAAAATAATACAATTTATTTTCTTTTCTATTGGAAATGTATTTTTAAAAGATATGAAGACATCAGACCCAGAATATGTTTGGGTTATATGTAAAATGTTTCATCTCTTATGGAAAACAATACAGATGTACCTGACAAACCTAAAAATATTGTACGATCAAGCAGTTCTACACTTGGGTATGTTTCTAAAGCAGACAAGAAGAACCTTGATGAAGTTTTGGTACACTCACATTCATTGTACTATTATTCATAATACCCAATATCTGAAACAACATAAATATTCATCAGACATTTTTTTGGTTTTGGTTTTTTGAGACAGGGTTTCTCTGTATAGCCCTGGCTGTCCTGGAACTCACTCTGTATACTAGGCTGACCTTGAACTCAGAAATCCTCCTGCCTCTGCCTCCCAAGTGCTGGGATTAAAGGCGTGTGCCACCACTGCCCGGCCCCATCAGAATACTAATAGATTTTTAAAATGTGATGGATATAGCCAATGAGACAACACCCTGCCTTTCAGAAAGAAAAAGGATATCTTGCAATACACAATAATATGGGTGGATCTTATTATGTTAATAAAACAAGCCCATCGCACAAAGACAGGTGCTGCCTGGTTCCACCTGTCTGAGATTCATGAAGGTATCGGATTCTTGGTGATGATAACCTGGTGGTTATTGGGGCTGAAGCATAAGCGAAAGGCCAAGTGCAATATAATACATATAATGTCTCAGCCCTAGAAGATAATTACATTCTAGAGATTTCTTCTTCAAAATTGTGCATCTCATTAATAATTTTGCTGTATATACATCAAAATTATTGACAGTAAATTTTATCTATTAGAATCTATCTGAAGAAATAACACAAAAGATAGAGTTAAGTCACATTTGAAGTAACACCTCATTCATACTGCATTCAAACAGCATTACTGGGTTTTCCTCTCTCTCTGACTTTGTCTCTTATAACTAAGTACTAGCTCTTTCACCTATGGTGGCTTATCCCTCCACAAGAGAAGGTGACCCTATGCGCTAACCTTCTTTCTTAGAGCCCACAGTAGCATGAAATAGCTTTTTTACTACCAGTAACCACATATAAAGTTCCAGAAGATTCAAACTGGTTTATCTTTTGTGCTAGATAAAACAGTTATTTAGCAGTAGTAACCAGGGTACAAGGCTGTGACGGCCTGACAAAGTTGCTCAGTATGTATCGGCCTTCTTGAATGAAGTGAGAATAAGGTCTCTGCTATTGAACAGACAGGAAGCAGAGAACAGGGTAGAGTAGAATACCACCATGAGTCCATTGCATTTCAGTTGAATACATGAGAAGAACTTCTTCAGTTTGAACTGTAAAAGTCCAGTCTAATGGGTCATGTCATTTCCATAACCTGGTGGGTCAAGTTAATGCCATTCTACTAGGACAAAAAAGGCAACTAGGAAAAAAATGTTTCTTCAAGTTGTTTAAATTATTACATGCTATAATTTTTTAAAGAAAATTGTTCAGAAAATGCATCATAATATGTAACTTCACTGCAGGTACTGTAAATATTTAATCAGTTGTATGTACTGATAGAAAATAACTTCATTCAGTTGTGTCTTATACATTTTCAAAGTATATAAGCAATCTCTCATCTTTCTCTTTGTCTCTCAACATTAGCTTAAGAACATGAATCTCATACTGTCACCTTCACAGCAGCCATAGTGAAATAACTATAACAATGCTATGGAATAAAAATGAAAATGTAGTCTTGGTTATTTTTCCTTTCCTGACAGACTTGATTTGTTGGTAAACATCAAAGAAAATTCCAAAAATTATAAAAACCCAATAAAGGAGTGTGTGTGTGTGTGTGTGTGTGTGTGTGTGTGTGTGTATGTGTGTTTGCTTTTATATTATGACAGGTTCAAATTACCCTAGAAGTTCTAGTACAAAATTAATTGTACATTATTTATTTATTTCTGTAAAGGAATATATATACTTTTCCTTTTCAGCTATTTTCTTGCCTCTACTCCACCAAAAAGTGGCTGATTTCAGAGAAAACCATTTTTTCATATAGCCAAATTTAATGGAAAAACATCTACCCATTTCATTAAATCTCAAACTGGGAAAATTCTTGTTGCCCTACTGTAATCTTGCCTATCATGGGTGTGGGTTATCCTCATTTATATAAACAAAATTTTTTGTTTATATAAGGACTAATTAATACTAACTGCTTTTTGCTAGAGACATCTCATACTTGAGTCAGAATATGCGTAATTCAAGCCTATATTTACAATAAGCTTCATCTCTACTGGCTAGTTTTTTAACACTACCACAGGAAAAATGTGATCATCAATATCATCTAGCTGTGATTCTTACAAGTTACAATAATTTCTGACCTGACAAGGTATACTCTCTAATGAAGTCGTGGTAGGAATGTTCTGGGAGTAATCAAACCACTTTATGATCAACAAGTTCACTCTATGAGATGGAAAGTCAGATCTAGCACCATTAACAGTTCCAAGAACCTGGGCTAGTTGGATCATGAGTTCTAGGGAGAACCTACTACTAATTATTATGCTAAATGGTCATAGTATCAAAACAACTCTTAATGACTTATTGCAATACCCATAGATCAGTGTGTCTCTCAATGCTCATCAGAGAAGATTCTTGTGATAGATATCAATTAACACAGAAACCCTCAAACACTCAATGTACAGAAAATACGAGATTGTGGGCTATTTAACTCCAAATGAGAATTAATTACCAGATCAAATGAGAATTAATTACCCAAGGCTCAGAGATCTTAGAAGAGGGATAGGAAGATTCTAAAAGTCAAAGGGAGTATACAGCTTCAAGGAAACTGCATTTTTTTTTTTTTTGAACAAACAGGATCATTACATGTTGGGAATTAGAGGGTGTTGGAGAAAAGGAGGAAGGGAGATAGCCCATGTCCTGCCACAATTTCTCCTATGCTCTGGGCAGGTGGATTTGGGAGGGTTATTAGATGCTTTCCACCGGGTCCCGGGTGGGTATCTAAGCCACTGAGCCCATTCGACAGGTAGTGGACAAGAGGCAGCCCCCGATAACAGAGGCCCTGGGGCGACACCCTCAGCCCCGGGGATACGGGAGAGAGGGCAGAGGGAGAGAGGTCCCACGCAGGCTAGAGTCCTTAGTCTGGGCCTTGACTGGAGCACAGTAAGGCCTTCCATCAACAGATTAGAAACGGCTCCTTAGGAGAAAGCTTATTCCATTGTCCGAGTGCAGTGGGCCTTGTTGAGTAGAGACAGTCTATGGTTTTAGAGCTTTATTATAGAAAGGCAGGGGGAAAGGAGAAAAGGTAGAAAGAGACCGGCCATGGCCAAGAGGAGAGAAGGGGGAAAGGGAGAGAGAGAAGAAAGGATAGAGAGTAAGAAAGAGAGAGTAAGAGGGGGAGAGTGTAAGAGAGTGAGAGGAGAGAGCAAGGAGAGGATGAGGAGAAGAGAGAGTGAGATGGGGCTAAGCAGTCCCTCTTATAGTGGGTTGTTATCTTACTATTGATAGGTAACTGGGGAGGATTACAGCCTGAAGGTTAGAAGCTTGGGTCATTGTCTACATGACTACTAGCCACACTCTTCTCCTGTGGGGGTTATGGGGGTGGTAACTTTTGATAGGAGCCTTGATTCCAAGAGATATGAGGGAATGGCTACCGTCCCATGTAGGTGAATTATCACCATTGGGTTTTACCAGGGTTAAGACCTCAACTTGACTGGAGACCAGCCTGTCTGTTTATAGCCCATTGCCCAACAATTACATATATGAACTCACAGTGATTTTGGTTGTATCCAAAGATTTGTACAAACTCAAACCAGAGAAAATCCCAGCATAAAGTGTAAGGGGTGAGTATAAGGAGCCATTGGTATGTGATAGCTTCTGGAAGATTTTACTTAATTGCATAACCCCTGGCAATTCAATCAGCTCCAGGGCAGATAACATAAGTGGCTTGGTAACACAATTAAAGTTAATGGAGAAAAAATAAATAAATAAAACTCAAAGTTGGGTGAGGAGGAAGGTAAGGGTGGGGAGGGTAGATATGTGAGGAGTTGGGGGTGGTGATTTATAATCAAAATAGCTTGTATAAAACTCTCAAAGAATTAATAAAATGTTATCTGAAGATGAGCTAACTAAACATATATACATATTTATATTGTTTTATGCTTTATTATTGTTTCAAAATTATTTCCCTAAGGGAAAAAAAAAGTGTTAGCAGATCATTGAAACCAAAATATTCACACCCTGTGTTTTTAAATTTTTTTTTAATCTAGATCATTTATTGTTGAATTATCCTAGCTTTTCTTAAACTTGTTACTTGAAAAATAGCTCCCATGTTTGCCTAATTTGCTAGCCTACTGCACATTGCCTTGACAACTCAAGGGAAGACAGTTTTATTGCTATGGAAACAAGTCGCATGTTCACAGTTTATTTATAGCCTAGGTACTGTAAAGGGTACTGTGTATACTTGATATGATTTGAACAAAGTGTGGTCGGTATTGCTTGGTTTTAATTAATAAGATCAATAGTGACATTGACATGCACCCAGAAGGGATAAAGATGCAATTGTCACTTTATTTTATGTGTTACTTTTTAACAAGCATTTTTTTTACTATTCAAGGTTAACTTCTAGACCCTGCACAGAAAACCTAAAATATGACACTGATTAAAAAAAAAAAAAAAAAAAAAAAGCTTATGAACACTTCAATCACAGACGTGTAAGTCCTCAAAGCCACCTGAAGATTGCCACAACAATCTTCCACTTACATGTCTTGAATTGGAAGAGGCAAAAATCAATTCATCCCCTTATAGATTTTATTTTAAGATCTAGAACATAAAATTTGACCCAAATACCAAGTAGATAAAAGATATATGGAAACCATTTCGTTTGATTATATCTTCTCTACAAAATGTATAAAAATATTTATCCAGATTATCATAAGTATTAAGAATAATATAAAGGATGAAATGTTTAGACAAGTGTCTAATTGCATGTAAACTAAACAGGAGTTACAACTGTCATTGTGCATATTTTTAAAACATTTAAATGATTTTTCCTTCCTATATAGTTGTCATGTTTGTAATACTTTATAGACAATGTAAGAAATTCTTGGGTAAGATAGAGACAGAGCTTTTCTGTTCAGCTTTTGACTTTTTGGTCTATGTATGAAATTTTTCCTGTATGTATGTCTGTGCACCACATATGTGCCTGGTGCCCAGGGAGATCAGAAGAAGACATCATATACCTGGAAGTAGAGTTACAGATACTTGTGAAATGCCATGTGGGTGCTGCAAACTGAGACCAGGTCCTCTGAAAGAGCAACAAGTGCTCATAACCATTAAGTGATCTCTCTAGCCCCATGGTTCGCATAGAGAGAAAAATGGAAACTGATCTACAGAAGTCTCAACAATGAAGTTCTGCCTCTGGCCTCTTGGTTCACATCTCATTTAAAACTTTCCTAGTTGAGTCTAGGGAGACAGCTCAACATTTAAGAGTTAGTGCTCTTGCAGTCAACCTGAATTCAAGATCCAGTACTTGTGTCAGGAGGCTAGCTCAGCCAACTGTGACTCCAGGACAAAGAGAATCTGATACCCTTGCCCTCCATGGGAACCAACACTCTCAGGAACCTACCTCCACACACATTCATACACATAGTGTACTGGCTGGTGTTGTATGTTAACTTGACACAAGCTGGCATTATCATAGAGAAAGGAACCTCCTTTAGAAAATGCCTCCATGAGATACAGCTTTAAGGCATTTTATCAATTAGTGATCAAGGATGGGAGGGCCCATTGTGGGTGATGCCATCTCTGAACTGGTAGTCTTGGGTTCTATAAGAAAGAAAGCTGAGCAAACCAGGGGAAGCAAGCCAGGAAGTAACACCCCTCTCCATGGTCTCTGCATCAGCTCCTGCTTCCTGACCTGCTTGAGTTTCAGTCCTGACTTCCTTTGGTAATGATCAGCAGTGTTTCTACAATAATCTCTGAAGAAGCACTTTCCTCCCCAACTTGCTTCTTGGTTGTGATGTTTTGTTCAGGAATAGAAACCCTAATTAAGATGCATATACACAATTAAAAATTAAAAATAAACATCAAAAATTCCAAGTGCAGTCAAATTGATTACCCCAAATAAAAGGATAAGTAACACATTTAAACAATCTTAATCCCATTTCTTTCCATGAATGAAGTCTTCCCTCATGAATGGGGTCTTGCTATGCAGTCCATTCTGTGCATTGTGCTAATAATATTCCTGCCTTGGCCTCTCAAGTACTGGGTTTGGAGATGTGGGCCACCCCATGCCTGTCTTGGTCAGTGTTCTATTGCTGGGAAGAGACACCAAGATCATAGCAACTCTTATAAGGAAAGCATTTAATAAGGGCTTGCTTAAAATTTCAGAGGTTCAGTCCATTATTCTCATGGTGGGGAGCATTGTGGCACACAGGCAGACATGGCAGTAAAAAATTCTGCATTCAGCCAAAGGGAAGAGACACTGAGTCTTGAGCATTGGAAACCCTAAAACCCACTGCCATTGATATACTTTTTCTAAAAGACCATGCCTATTCCAAGGAGAACACACTTCCTGATCCCTATCAATTAGTGCCACTTCCTAAAAAACAAGTATTCAAATATATGAGCCTATGGGGGTCATTCCTATTCAAACCACAATAATGTGCATATTAATCAAGAGCATTTAAAGAGAATATGGAAATATCTTTCATGTATATTTTTCCTTTGATCTATTTACTTTACAACTTTATTTTTTAGTTCACTCTGATTCTTATATAACAAATAGTGTGCTGTTATCCTATATAAGTCTTACTTTTGTATGTTTGTGTGTATGTGCATTTGGAGGGTGTGTGTGTGTGTGTGTGTGTGTGTGTGTGTGTGTGTGTAGGCCAGTGAACAACCTTGAGTGTAATTTGTTAAACATAGTTCAATTTCTTATTTTTCTGTAGATTATATTTTGGGGATACAGTCATTGACTGGCCTAGAACTCATTAAATAGGCTAGCCTTTTAGGTCACCAAGGACCCAAGGTCTACTTGTCTTGGAATCCCCAAGTTGGGAATTGCAATCATACATTACCACACTCAGATTTTTTGTTTATATGAGCTCTAGACATTAAACTAAGATCTCCATTTTTGCTACATGATACCAATTGACTACGAATGTCTCTCCAACCCTGTCATATTTTTCCATAGCAGATTTCTTTTAAATATTGAAATAACTGATTTGATTTCATAGTTCACATTATCAGCCATAACATCTAATGTCATGCCAGTCATCTCTTCCAAAATCATCTCTGTGTTAATGCTGGTGCAGTACCCTATCTCACCTGTGCAGTGGAAGCACACCTCCTAACACTCCTCAGGTCAGAGCTAGCAGAAAGCTTTGTTACCTATGTTCTTTTCAAGAGACTTTTATCTTACTCTTACCTTTCTGATTAAAAGCTTATTAGTATTCTCTGGTATTTTTTAATCTTTCACATTTCTTTCTTATTTCAAAGATTCTTAACTTTTAATTTTTCATTTGTTTTGGTTTATTATTTTTAATTTTAGTTTGTAATGATACATAAAGGATTTGTAATGATACATATATTATAAAAACAGTAGTGACTGAATAAAATAAAGTAGCACTATATGACTATTTAACCCTTAAGCATACAATAACTACACAAATGGAATAGTCTAGTGTAAAGTATAGTATAGTGGGGACTATATATTTTCTCTTTGCTCTAACATTGTCCCTGACAGCAGCAGCTGAGAGGAAGAACTTACTTTGGTTCACAGTTTCATGGAATCATCACAGTATTGTGGAGAAAGTATGACCACAGAAGAATTTAGAAATAGCTGTTCATATCTTAGTGAATCTGGAAGCAGAGCGCTTATGACAGAACTAGAAACAGCCTTTCTCTTCCAAGGCCACCCCTTGTGACCTGTTTCTGCTAGCTAAACCTTTATCCTAGATTCTACCATCTCTCAAAGCAAGGCAACTACCACAGGGAGACATTTCATACCTAAACCACAGCAGGGACTAAGATTGCAGCCAGATCAAAAAGCACATGACCCGATTAGAGTGTAAGTTTTTGCTCCACTCTAAAATCTTCATAGGTTGTTCATTGCTATCATGTCTTCCTTGCTAGCAGTTGAATCTAAAATCATACTTTCTCTCTTTTAGACATCAGTTTGTGTCAGTCACTATGCTCAGTCATGATATTTTTAAAATATCTCATTAAGGCCCTTACCTCCTTGTCAGATTAGATTTTCATCAGGACTCAGCTCTTATACCTGTCAAATTACTTTCCTAGTATCTCCAGCATACTTTCATAAAATCTACGTGCTCACATACTGTTAGTAATAACTTTTGAAGAACAAACTGTCCATTCCCCTATTTTATATTTAAAAACTAACTTCCAGGGGAATCCTCATTAGACACATAACAAGTATAATTTGTTCACCTGGTGAGCAAGGCCCTTTGCAACCTGATTGCAACTTAATGAGCATAGAGCAGTGATAACCACATGGCAATAGCTCAATATATTTTAACAATCTTTATTACTAATATTTCACTTAAATGTTTATTGTTTTATAAGTATATGCTTATGTAATTCATCCATCTACCTAGAAGACAGGAATTCAATCAGTTATTTGAACAACACACTGTAGTCTGCAAGTAACTATATACTTTACACTTCCAAAAGCAAAAAAATAAGCTATTCAAAATGAAATCAACACATTGAGGTTACCCAAATGAACAGGAAGCACCTGCCATGTAGGGATAGAAAGGAAAAGGGGAATGAGTTGGAACTCATTCAATCCTGGAAGCTCAGAAAAAGAGCCTCTGAGGAGCTGGGGTGCTGCCTGGAAAGTGTGGTATGGCGCTGATTCTGGAAAAAAACTGTAAACTTAATGAGAAGCTAGTCGGAAAATGACCTGCTGCTGGGATAGAGACAATTTACTTAAGATCCGAAGCTTAGACAGACAAGCAGCAAGTTTACAAAAGAAGCAAATGCTTCCTCATGCTTCAGTATTGTTGTGCCCTTAGGCCACTTGCTTTGGGCAGCATTTACCATTGGCCCTGGCTGACAATGCAGAAGTGGCCTTTACAGGCTATGATTCCAAGACAAAGCAAGGATAGATGGGTGGGCTGACACTAAGGAACAACCATCTACACTCCAGTAGTCTCCTATACTGAACTTTCACACACACACACACACACACACACACACACACACACACACATTGAGTGCACACATACACACACACACACACACACACACACACACACACACACATTGAGTGCACACACACACCCAAAAATCTCCTTGTTCCTCATAATTTGCAGCTATGATTCATACACATGAAGATGTTCTCACCTTTTCCAGAAATGAAGAGATGAATAATCTGGGTAGTCATCGTAATCATCTCTGTGCTTTGTTAATTACTACTCAGATTCAGCTATGCAGCCATCTTAGGATACTGTTACCAAACTAAGTTGCAAATTTAATCTTCAACAAATGATATAAAGCCATCAAGAATTGCATAGGAGTCGCACACACAATAAAAAAGAAATATACTTTTGTACTGTATGGTCTCTGCTTTTTTAACTGGTCATTAATTATATCCCTTTTCTACTATTCATATCACATTTTAATTATTCTGAGCTGGCCACAGTTCTCTACCTCATGTGGTAACTAAATATTTCCTCCTTCAAGAGCTGATTCATTAAGGAATGTGACTTATTTTGCTGTAATTTTTTAGTTTAATCTTTGCTTTTGGACATGGAAGAGCAATGAGAAGCCCTTAGAGAGAACCCTTGGTTTTCAGGTGCTATCTTCTCATCATGAAGCAGAAAGCATTTTCTTTTGACAAACAGGACCACTAACTCCAAGCAGAACGACCTTGTTCAGTTAGTTGTTCACTGCGACAACCTGCTGGACTTGATCCTGGATCCCTTTATGTTCATGAGAATGAAGAAAAGACAGATGCACAGACACATGTACCAAAAAGCTGAGTTCACAAGAGTTTTTGCCACTCTGATGGAGTGGTACCAACTACTACAACAACCCTGAACTTCAGCATATTATTGTATACAGAATCAGACCAAGGGTTAGCTAGTCTTTAGTAGCAACTGTTTATAGGTGAGCAGTCTTGGACTGTACCTGGAAAGAGGAAGCTTCAGTTGCTAGTTTCTGTACGTATTGATAAACCATTCACAAACTCTTATACATGGACAGAGGAAGGCTTTGCTTGCCAAGGCCGTCCCCGGGATAAGGTCTCTCATGCATCAAATGCTTTCGTCCTTGTCAAGGATGCCTCAGTTCCCCACAGTTCATTAGCATGAGGAACTCAGAATTCCCATGTGACAACATCTCATTCCTTTTAGAAATCAAGACCTCCACACCAGAAAAGTTTAATATCAAAGAAACAAAAATTCTTCAACTATGAATTTACATAATGAGAGTGCCCATATTTTTACTCTTGATTACTGAGCTGTTTATTAATATTAGGAACACTGATTTTTCACCACTTATGCAGTACATTCTAAAAAACAGAATCTAACTGGAACTGAAATAAGGTTATCTCACCTTTCCAACAAGCCAGTTGCTTCTGGAGAGTCAAATTAGTCCTATAGTAAGATCAAACACTGTGTTTAATGTCAAGAAAAAACAAAACAAGTACTCTATAAGTCTACAGATAAAGCTTGGGGAGGTATATTATTACCCAAAGTTTTGTTTATTTCAATGAATTTTTTAACTTGCATTTTTTTTGATGCTAGGAGTATACTGTGATTAGCAGGTGCTTTATTTTCACTTTTCTCCCTTTGGGACACATGTCATTTGGAATCAGCATTGCTGTGGGAACTAAAACGGGGCCCTGGGGGAGGAAGGCCCACATCCCACCAGAGCTCCACCTATTCTCTGGATAGGCGGGTGTGGGAGGGCTGCCAGACACTTTCCACTCAGCCCTGGGTAGGCATCCAAGCCTCTGACCCACTCTACAGGGTTGGACAAGGGGCAGCCCAACCTCAGAGCCCCGGGGTTACTCCCTGTATTCTCAGGGTTATGGAAGAGAGGGAAGAGGAGAGAGAGGTTCCCACACTGGCAAGAGTGAACACAGTGGATCTTGATGAGCAGAGACTGTCTATGGTTTTAGAGCTTTATTGTAGAAAGGCAGGGAGAAAGAGAGAAGGGAGAGAGACAGAGACAGAAACAGAGAGAGACAGACACAGAGAGAGAGAGGAAAGGCTAGAGAGAAAGAGAGTAAGAGGGAGAATGGAGAGGAGAGGAGAGGAGAGGAGAGGAGAGGAGAGGAGAGGAGAGGAGAGGAGAGGAGAGGAGAGAGGAGTGGGAGAACTGAGAGGTAAGAGAACAAAGGAATGAGAGAGTGAGAGAGAAGTGAAAGAGCAAGGAGAGGATGAACAGCCCTTTTTATGGTCTTTACTGTTGCTAGGTAACTGGGGAGGAGTTTAGCCTGAAGGTCAGAAGCTTGGGACATTGACTAAGTGACTTCTAGCCATGCTTCTCTTGTGGGGGCTGTGGGAGTGGTAATTTAGGCAGGAGCCAAAGTTCCAGGAGCATGAGCCTTCTGTCCCAAGTAGTTAAATTATAACCACTGGGTCCTAGGGTTCAGCATCTCAACTCTACTGGAGACCAGCTTGTCTGTGCATAGCCCAATGACCCACAATTGCTCTCAGTCATCTCTTCTGTTTTCTGTTTGGGTACTCAGCAATAACGCTATGAACTGAAATTCTGAGAAAGAGAAAGTCATACTTGTGTTGCACAGTCTATAAGACATATTAAATGATTAAAACTGCAGTGGTTGTAATGAGATGCCATGTTATAGGCCAGAACAAAATTACCTTGGATTGGTTTTGTCCCCAAATAGCCTTTATTGCCTACCTCTGTACATGACTTGTGTAATAATATTATTGTGACTATTAGGTATTCACAGCAGTTTAGTTCTTTATTTACCAAGTACATTAGAAAATACATACAGAACTGGCTTCCACCCATCCAAAGTCTAAATATGTCATTAAATAACACCTGAGACCAATAGCAGAGATTTCCACACCTACCTGTAACCTCTTAGCCCCTTTCAGTATATTATAAAAGTAGTACAGTTTATGATTTTACTTGCTTTGTTACTATGTAAACTTCATGAAATTACTATCACATTTGAACATGATATTTAGAGTAACATGAATCCATATTCCTTTTTGGGGGCCAATGAAGGTAGTAACTTTTGCATTGACACAGGTATCCAAGAGCTTGTTTCACATGGGTTATTTCATGATCCAGATGTGAGAACACATTCTCAGATGAGCTCCAAGAGCACACATCTTTTAGGAGGAGCTTGGAAGCAAATTGTGCATAGAAAAAAAATCACTTTTCTGGTAAGCTCTGCAACTAGGATCTGCTGTTTGATGAGATTATTTTCTAAGCAAGACTTCAATTTCAATCCCAACAAGAATATATATGTATTTACACACTCACAGAGAGGGTGTGTGTGTGTGTGTGTGTGTGTGTGTGTGTGTGTGTATATATATATGGCTCCTGCCTACATTACCACTCCCACAGCCCCCACAAGAGAAGCATGGCTAGAAGTCACTTAGTCAATGTCCCAAGCTTCTGACCTGAGTCTCTCTACTGGTGAAAATTGAACTCCTGATCTGGGCACTGTTAGACTTGGTATCATAATATTGGAGTGGGTTATTTTAAATTTGGAAAAGTTCAAGAAACTGAGTGAGTTGATTTGGCAGAAGACAATAAGTTTTTGAGTTATGAAATGTTACTCAACTTGAACTGTTACATGAACAAGAGAAGGAGCAAATACAGTGTCTCTATGTCCATATTAGTCAAAGACCTTGAAAAATATTTAATGATTGTATTCTATCTTGTTTTCAGCTACTTTACTGAAAGTATTTATCAGCTATGGGAAGTTCCCTGGTAGAAATTTTAGAGTCATTTATGTATACAATCATATCTTCTGTAAACAAGGAATCTTTGACTTCTTCCTTTCTAAATTTATTTTTTATTAGATATTTTCTTCATTTACATTTCAAATCCTATCCCAAAAGTCCCTTAACCCTCTCCCCACCCTGATCCCCACCATACACAAACCCTCTTCCTGACCCTGGCATTCCCCTGTACTGGGGCATATAATCTTCTCAAGACCAAGGGCCTCTCCTCCCAATGATGGCCAAATAGGCCATCTTCTACTACATATGTAGCTAGAGACATGACCTCTGAGGATACTGGTTAGTTCATGTTGTTGTTCCTCCTATAGTGGGTGCAGACCTCTTCAGCTCATCGGATAGTTTCTCTAGCTCCTCTATTGGGGACCCTGTGTTCCATCCAATAGATGACCGTGAGCATCCACTTCTATATTTTTTCATGCACTAGCATAGCCTCACAAGATACAGCTATATCAGATTTCTGTCAGCAAAATCCTGCTGGCATACGCAATAGTGTCTGGGTTTGGTAGCTGTTTATAGGATGTATCCACGAGTAGGGCAGTATCTAGATGGTTCTTCCTTCCATCTCAGCACCAAACTTTATCTCTATAACTCCCTCCATGGGTATTTTGTTCCCCATTCTAAGGAATAATGAAGTATCCACACTTTGGTCTTCATTCTTCTTAAGTTTCATGTGTTTTGCAAATTGTGTCTTGGGTATTCTAAGTTTCTGGGCTAATATCACCTTATCAGTGAGTGCATATCATATGCATGTCTTTTGTGAATGGGTTACCTCACTCAGGATGATATCCTCCAGATCCATCCATTTGCATAAGAATTTCATAAATTCATTGACTGCTTCTATTTCTTTAGGGTATATGGGGCTGGTTAGATCATTAATCTAATCCAGGTTTAACTTTGGTACCTGGTATCTGTCTAGAAAACTGTCCATTTCATCCAGGTCTTCCAGTTTTGTTGAGTATAGCCTTTTGTAGTAGGATCTGTTGATGCTTTGTATTTCCTTAGGTTAGTAGTTTTGTTTTCCTTTTCATTTCTCATTTTGTTATTTAGGCTACTGTCCCTGTGCCCTGTTATAGGAAGCCGGAGCCTCATATGCTAATGAGGCACTGCTTGTAGTACCAATGAAGGGAAAATATGCTAATGGATGTGGCTTGTGGCACCAATGAATGGGCCACATGCAAATGAGGTATGGCTTGGTGCACCAATCAGCAACCACTATGACACCCCTCCCCCTTCCCTGGGAGTGTATAAAAGCAGCAGCTCTGCTGCTGTCCAGGGTCCTGGGAATCAACTATCAAGGTGCTCCTGAATAAAGCTGACTGAGAAGATCCCGGTGGTGGTGTGACTTTCTTGCTGGTCGATGGAGGCAGGGAGGCGCGCCGCACCCTGTACTTAGTCTGGCTAAGGGTTTAATCTATCTTATTGATTTTCTCAAAACAAACAAACAAACAAACAAAAAAACAGCTCTTGGTTTGGTTGATTCTTTGTATAGTTCTTTTTGTTTCTACTTGGTTGATTTCAGCCCTGAGTTTGATTATTTCCTGCCATCTACTCCTCTTGGGTGAATTTGCTTCCTTATGTTCGAGAAGTTTTAGGTGTGCTGTCAAACCGATAGTGTGTGCTCTCTCTAGTTTCTTTTTGGTGGCACTCAGAGCTATGAGTTTTCCTCTTAGGACTGCTTTCATTGTGTCCCATAAGTTTGGGTATGTTGTGGCTTCATTTTCATTAAACTCTAAAAAGTCTTTAATTTCTTTCTTTATTTCTTCCTTGACCAAGTTATCATTGAGTTGAGTGTTGTCCAGCTTCCACGTCAACATTGGCTTTCTATTATTTATGTAGTTATTGAAGATCAGCCTTAATCTGTGGTGATCTGATAGGATGCATGGGATAATTTCAATATTTCTGTATCTGTTGAAACCTGTTTTGTGACTGATTATATGGTCAGTTTTGTAGAAAGTACCATGAGGTTCTGAGAAGAAGGTATATCCTTCTGTTTTATGATAAAATGTTCTGTAGATATCTGTTAAATCCATTTGGCTCATAAATTCTGTTAGTTTCACTGTGTCTTTGTTTAGTTTCTGTTTCCAGGATCTGTCCATTGTTGAGAGTGGGGTGTTAAAGTCTCTCACTATGACTATGTATGGTGCAATATGTGCTTTGAGATTTACTAAAGTTTCTTTAATGAATGTGGCTGCCCTTGAATTTGGAGCATAGATATTCAGAATGGAGAGTTCATCTTAGAAGATTTTACCTTTGATGTATATGAAGTGCCCCTCCTTGTCTTTTTTTGATAACTTTGGGTTGCAAGTCAATTTTAATCGATATTATAATAGCTACTCCTGTTTGTTTCTTTAGACCCTTTGCTTGGAAATTTGTTTTCCAGTCTTTTACTCTGAGGTACTCTCTGTCTTTAACCCTGGGGTGAGTTTCCTGTATGTAGCAAAATGTTGTGCCCTGCTTATGTAGTCAGTCTGTTAGTCTATGTCTTTTTATTGAGGATTTGAGTTCATTGATATTAAGAGATATTAAGGAAAAGCAATTGTTGCTTCCTGTTATTTTTGTTGTTAGAGTAGGGATTCTGTTCTTGCAGCTATATGTTCTTTTAGGTTTGTTGAAGAATTACTTTCTTGCTTTTTCTAGGGCATTATTTCCTTCCTTGTGTTAGAGTTTTCCCTTTATTATCCTTTGAAGGGCTAGATTCCTGGAAAGATATTGTGTGAATTTGGTGTTCTCATGGATTACTTTGGGTTTTCCATCTATGGTATTTGAGAGTTTTGCTGGGTATAGTAACCTGGGCTGGCATTTGTGTTCTCATACAGTCTATATAACATCTGTCCAGGATCTTCTGGCTTTCATAGTCTCTGGTGAGAAGTCTGATGATCTTCTGGCTTTCATAGTCTCTGGTGAGAAATCTGGTGTAATTCTAATAGGTCTGCCTTCATATGTTACTCAACCCTTCTACCTTACTGCTTTTAATATTCTATCCTTATTTAGTGCATTTGTTGTTCTGATTATTATGTGTCAATAGGAATTTCTTTTCTGGTCCAGTTTATTTGGAGTTCTATAGGCTTCTTGTATGTTCATGGCATCTTTCTCTTTAGGTTAGGAAAGATTTTTTTCTATAATTTTGTTGAACATATTTACTGGCACTTTAAGTTGAAAATCTTTATTCTCATCTATACCTATTATCCTTAGACTTGGTATTCTCATTGTGTCTTGGAATTCCTAGATGTTTTGAGTTAGGACCATTTTGCATTTTCTTTGTTGTGTCCATGTTTTCTATGGAATCTTCTGCACCTAAGATTCTCTCTTCCATCTCTTATAGTCTGTTGCTGATGCTCACATCTATGGTTCCTCATTTCTTTTTTAGGATTTCTATCTCCAGAGTTGTCTCCTTTTGGGTTTTCTTTATTGTTTCTACTTCAATTTTTAGATCTTGGATGGTTTTGTTCAATTCCATCACCTGTTTAGTTGTGTTTTCCTGTAATTCTTTAAGAGATTTTTTGTGTTTCCTTTTTAAATACTCCTCCTACCTGATTAGCACTGTTTTCTTGTAATTCTTTGAGGGATTTTTGTGCTTCCTCTTTATGGGCTTCTACCTTTTTAGCAGTGTTCTCCTGTATTTCTTTAAGTGAGTTATTAAAACCCTTCTTAAAATTCTCTAACAGCATCATGAGATATGATTTTAGACACGACTCTTGCTTTTCGGGTGAGTTTGGGTATCCAGGACTCACTGGGATGGGTGTACTGTGTTCTTTTGATGCTGAATGGTCTTGGTTTCTGTTAGTAAGATTCTTACATTTGCCTTTCACCATCTGGTAATCTCTGGTGTTAGATGTTCTAGCTGTCTCTGTTTGGAGCTTGTTCCTCCTGTGATTCTGTTAGCTTCTGTCAGCACTCCTGGGAGTCACACTCTCTTTCCTGAGTCCCAGTGGTCAGAGCACTCTCTGCAGGCAAGCTTTCCTCTTGCAGGGAAGGTGCAGAGGTTTGGTGCTCAGATCTACCTTTTGGCTGAAGATGAAGGCTCAACATCACCCTGTCCAAGAAGCTCTGTTGCTTCTGGGGCCCAAGTATTCTCCTGTGCCTACTGGTTTCTGAGAGACCTGGGATATAAGATGGTACTCTCACCTGAGTCCCGGGGTCAGAGCCCTCCCTTCTTAGGCTGACTATGCTCTGGTGGGGAAGGTGCCAGAGGTCTGGGTATCAGCTCTGCCTCCTGGATGAGGATGAAGCCTGAAGGGACCCTGTCCAACAAGCTCTGTTGCTTCTGCGGCCCACACATTCTCCTGTGTGGAGTTTTCCCTTTATTATCCTTTGAAGGGCTGGATTCGTGGAAAGATATTGTGTGAATTTGGTGTTGTCATAGAATACTTTGGGTTCTCCATCTATGGTATTTGAGTTTTGCTGGGTATAGTAGCCTGGGCTACCAGTCTCAGGACTGGTCTCTGAGAGACCTGAAATATAAGATGGTGCTCTCACCTGAGTCAGGGTCAGAGCCCTCTCTGGAGGCCAACTCTCCTCAGTGATCCTAAGATACTGGGTGTGCTTGGGCATCTGCAGCATGGAGAGTCCTCTGGAGACTCTGGGACCATCTGTAGAGTTTGCACCCAAGGTGGCACAGGGCTGACTCCAACCAGAATGAACTCCAGCCATTTTGGGAGGGGGTTCCTGTGTTCCTGTTCCTGCTGGCCCAAGCCCCATTGGGTTGTTTTGGAACAGATGTTGCATTCCACTCACCAGTGATCCCAAGATCCTGGGTGTGCTAGGGTACCTGCAGCATGGAGAGTCCTCTGGGGACCTTGGGATCAACTTCCTTTCTAATTCTAATCCCTGGGATTTCCTTTAGTTGTCTTATTGCTTTGGAGAAGACTTCAAGTACTGTATTGAACAGATATTGAAAGAGTGGACAAACTTGTCTCATTCCTGATTTTAGTAGATTTCCTTTCAGTTTCTCTCCATTAATGGTAATGCTAGATATATGGTTTCTGTAACCTGCTTTTATTATTTTTAGGTAGATCCCTTGTATCCCTAATTTGTCCAGAACTTTTATCATGAAAGCATGTTGGATTTTGTCAAATGTCTTTTCTGCAGGGATGATCAGGTTTTATCTTTCAGGTTGTTTATGTGATGGAATATAGTTACTAATTTGCATATCTTCAACAATCTGTATCTCTAAGATGAAGTTTTCTGGCCCATAGTAGATGATCTTTTTTATTTCCTTGGATTTAGTTTGCAAATATTTTATTAAGAATTGTTGTGCCAGACTCACTAGAGGCCACAGGGATAGCATCCAAATCAACAAAATCAGAAATGAAAAGGGATACATAACAACAGATCCTGAGGAAATTCAAAACACCATTAGATCCTTCTACAAAAGGTTATATTCAAAAAAATTGGAAAATCTAGATGAAATGGATAACTTTCTAGACAGATACCAAATTCCAAAGTTAAATCAGGATTAGATTAATGATCTAAACACTCTTATTTCCCCTAAAGAAATAGAAGCAGTCATTAATAGTCTCCCAACCAAAAAAAAACCCGGGACCACATGGGTTTAGTGCAGAGTTCTATCAGACCTTCAAAGAAGACCTAGTTCCAGTTCTTCTCAAACTATTCAACAAAATAGAATCTGAAGGTACACTACCCAATTCATTCTATGAAGCCACAATTACTCTGATCCCTAAACTACATAAAGAAACAACAAAGATAGAGAACTTCAGACCAATTTCCCTTATGAATATCGACACAAAAATACTCAACAAAATTCTCACCAACCGAATCCAAGAACACATCAAAACAATCATCCATCATGACCAAGTAGGCTTCATCCCAGGAATGCAGGGATGGTTTAATATACGGAAATCCATCAACATAATACACTATATAAACAAACTCAAAGATAAAAAACACATGATCATCTCCTTAGATGCTGAGAAAGCTTTTGACAAAATCCAACACCCATTCATGATAAAGGTTTTGGAAAGATCAGGAATTCAAGGCCCATACCTAAACATGATAAAAGTAATCTAGAGCAAACCAGTGGCCAACATCAAACTAAATGGAGAGAAACTGGAAGCAATCCTACTAAAATCAGGGACTAGACAAGGCTGCCTACTTTCTCCCTACCTATTCAATATAGTACTTGAAGTCCTAGCCAGAACAATTTGACAACAAAAGGAGGTCAAGGGGATACAAATTGGAAAGGAAGAACTCAAATTATCGCTATTTGCAGATGATATGATAGTGTATATATAAGTGATCCCAAAAACTCCACCAGAGAACTTCTAAACTTGATAAACAGCTTCAGTGCAGTAGCTGTATATAGAATTAACTCAAACAAATCAATGGCCTTTCTCTATACAAAGGATAAATGGGCTGAGAAAGAGATCAGGGAAACATCACCCTTCACAATAATCACTAACAATATAAAATATCTTGGTGTGACTCTTATGAAGGAAGTGAAAGATTTGTTTGACAAGAACTTCAAGTCTCTGAAGAAAGAAATTGAGGAAGATCTCAGAAGATGGAAGGATCTCCCATGCTCATGGATTGGCAGAATCAATGTAATAAAAATGGCTATGGGGCCTAAAGCTATCTACAGATTCAATGCAATCCCCATCAAAATTCCAAATCAATTCTTCAAGGATCTAGAAAAGACAATTAGCAAGTTCATCTGCAATAACAAAAAACCTAGACTAGCAAAAACTCTTCTCAACAGTAAAAGAACCTCTGGTGGAATCACCATGCCTGATCTCAATCTGTACTACAGAGCAATCGTAATAAAAACTGCATGGTACTGGTACAGCAACAGACAGTTTGATCAGTGGGGAAAAGCCTCGAAGATATGGGCACTGGGGAAAAATTCCTGAATAGAACAGCAATGGCTTGTGCTGTAAGATCAAGAATTGACAAATGGGACCTCATAAAGTTGCAAAGCTTCTGTAAGGCAAAAGATACTGTCAACAAGACAAAAGGGCCACCAACAGATTGGGAAAGGATCTTTACCAATCCTAAATCAGATAAGGGGCTGATATCCAATATATATATATATATATATATATATATATATATATATATATATATATATATATATATATATATAAAGAACTCAAGAAGGTGGACACCAGAAAAACAAATATCCCCATTAAAAAGTGGGGCACAGAATTAAACAAAGAATTCTCAACTGAGGAATACTGAATGGTTGAGAAGCACATGAAAAAATGTTCAACATCGTTAATCATCAGGGAAATGCAAATCAAAACAACCCTGTGATTTTACCTCACACCAGTAAGAATGGCTAAGATCAAAAATTCAGGTGACAACAAATGCTGGCATGGATGTGGAGAAAGGAGAACACTCTACCATTGTTCATGGGAATGCAAACTTGTTCAACTACTCTGGAAATCAGTCTGGCGGTTCCTCAGAAAATTGGATGTAGTACTACCGGAAGATCCTGCAATACCACTACTGGGCATATATCCAGAAGTTGTTCCATCTGGTAATAAGGACACATGTTCCACTACGTTCATAGCAGCCTTATTCATAATAGCCAAAAGCTGGAAAGAACCCAGATGTCCCTCAACAGGAATGGATACAAAAAATTTGGTACATTTACACAATGGAGTACTACTCTATTAAAAACAATGAATATATGAAATTCCTAGGCAAATGGATGGATCTGGAGGGCATCATCTTGAGTGAGGTAACCTAATCATAAAAGAACTCACATAACATGTACTCACTGATATGTGGAGATTAGCCCAGAAACCTAGACTACCCAAGATACAATTTACTAAACACATGAAACTCAAGAAGAAGGAAGATCAAAATGTGGACACTTAGCCCCTTCCTAGAATTAAGAACAAAGCACACATTGAAGGAGTTACAGAGATCATGTGTGAAGCTGAATCAAATGGATGGACCAACCAGTGACTGCAGCTGCTGGAGATCCATCCCATAATCAGCCACCAAACATAGACACTATTGCATATGCCAGCAAGATAGTGCTGAAAGGGCCCTGATATATCTGTCTCGTGGGAGACTATACCAGTGCCTGGCAAACACAGAAGTGGATGCTCACAGTCAGCTATCAGATGGAACACAGGACTCCCAAGGAAGGAGCTAGAGAAAGTACCCTAGGAGCTGAAGGGGTCTTCAACCCTGTAGGCGGGAGAATAACATGAACTAACCAGTACCCCCAGACCTCGTGTCTCTAGCTGCATATATAGCAGAAGATGGCCTAGTTGGCCATCATTGGAAAGAGAGGCCCCTTGGTCATGCAGACTTTATATGCCCCAGTACAGGGGAATGCCAGGGCCAAGATGTGGGAGTGGGTGGGTAGGGGAGCAGGGCGGGGATGGGGAGGGCCTAGGGAACTTACTGGATAACATTTGAAATGTAAATGAAGAAAATATCTAATAAAAATTGGAAAAAAATAAATAAATAAAAGAATTGTTGTGTCTATGTTCATAATGAAATTGTTTTATAATTCTCTTTCTTTCTTGGGTCTTATGTGGTCTGAGTATCAGGGCAACTGCAAGCTCTAGCCTCATAAAATGTGAATGGACAATGTCCCTTCCCTTTATATTTTGTGGAATAATTTTCATAATCTTTATATTTACTCTTCTTTGAAAGTTGGTAGAATTCTGTGCTAAAACCATTTAGCTCTGAACTTTTTTTCTTTTTTTGGTTGGGAGATTTTAATGACTAATTCTATCTTGCTGGGTGTTATAGAACTGTTTAAATTGCTTATCTATTTTTGACATAACTTTTGGTAAGTAGTTCGCATCAGTGGGAAGAGAGGCCCCTTGGTTATGCAGACTTTTTATGCCCCAATACAGGGGAACGCCGGGGCCAGGGGGTGGGAGCGGGTGGGTAGGGTAGCAGGGCCGGGATGGGGGAGGATATAGGGAACTTTCTGGATAACACTTGAAATGTAAATGAAGAAAATATCTAATAAAAGTTGAAAAAAAAATAAAAAAAAAAAAGAAAATTACCCATTTCTTTTATATTTTGCACTTTTAGATTTTTCATTCTTTTAGATTAATGACATATAGTTTTTCAAAGCGAGTCTTTATGAGTCTTCAGACTTCCATTGTGTCTGTTTCTATGTCCCTATACATATTTCTGATTGTGTTAATTTGGTTATTTTTTTCCTCACCATTTTAGTTAGTTTACATAAGGGCTTAGCTACCTTGTTGATTTTCTCAAAGAACCAAGGTCTTTGTTTCATTGATTCTTTGTATTGTTCTCTTTGATTCTATTTTATTTATTTCATCCCTGTGTTTAATAGTTTGATAGTAAATATGGTTATTAGTTTCTGAAAATGGTTATATAATGAGGAATTCCTACCCTAGTTGTTAATTCTACTTCAATAAACCTAAATAAATAATCTTTGGCACAAAACCATATGAGGAGTATAGTTTTCAAATGTTACAGGTCTCTTGCCCAATTAAAGCAATTAATCAGTGTTGCTCCATTACAGCAGTTTGTGCTTTATGGTTATTTGGGATCCATTTCCCTACTGATTTTCTCTACAATTCTCACTCTTCGATGAGAATATAGCCTACCCAAGCAGGGAGCAAAGCTTGGGTAGAGCAGCTTTATGTTTTATTTTGAATACAAAGTAACCCAGTTAAACGTCTATCCCGTGTCATAGAGCCAGAGCCCTCTACGGAGAATGGAATGACATTTAAACAGTGTAGATCCAAATTGAATTCGCATTACAGTTCAAAACCACAGTGGGAATGGAGGGTATGAGTATGCAGGATGCCAGAAGTCAACAAATGAAAGAAGTAGTGGAAGTATAGCAGCTTCCTAAGGTCTGTCCCCTGGTGCATTACATGGTCTGAGATGTTGCAAATATATAGATGTGCTTAGCTTCAAGCATAAATGCTAAAAGTATCTCAAATTTAAGTAAAATTGAAGGACTCACAAATCAAAGCTTCTCTTTATTCTTTTCTTTTTCCACATTTGTATGACTCAGTCCCTCTGTCCCTCAAGTTTATACTGAATGTCATCCACAGATAAACTTTCCCAATCATCTCCTAATGCTGCTCACCTCTTGAATCATTTTTCAGCTAGAGCTAACGCCAGTAACATCAGATGGCATGGTATGCTCTGTTTGTTTGACAGCTTCCACATGTCTCCTCCATGGGACAGGCAGGGACTGCATGATTCATGGCTACATTCCTAGCCCCAAAGGCATACTGTACTTGGCAGGAGGCACTTGCATATTTGTTAAATAAATCAACAAAAATTTCCACAAACCAAAACCTATGAGTTTGAGACTAATTCTAGAGAAAAATGCTTTGCCATATGCTAAAACAAAGACAAGCTCAGAAATGCATCTTCACCCTGTTTGGAGACCAGTGTGGAGCTACAGGAACATATTCATTTTAAGATTGTCTTCAAACTCAGTAAGGGATTCAGAAGTTACAAGTCCAGGATATGTGTACATTTTCCTTTTGGTTTATCTTTTTCCATGTTAAACTGGACTACAGCCAGTTCTTCTCATCTTTCTTATGGTCCCAAAATTTTATGGAAATGACAATTGAAGGCATTAGTGAAAGCAAGAAAATCTTCTCCCTTGTGATCCTCTTCTATCAGGAGAGTCATGAGGGTTTCCTAAGTTTTTTAGAGCATTGCTTTTATTTTGAAAGAAATAATATTCTTGCAGCTACTAAGTGTTGGTTGAAAAATTTACAAAGTGTGGTACTGATTGAAGGTCAATCTGTACTATTATTGAAGTGCTGCACCAAATGAGTATGTTTTAGCAGGAAATACCATGTGTATTCTTTTATTTAAAAGAATCTGCTATTGAAATCTAATAAAGGGCTGGGAATAAAGGGTACTTGGCATCCAAAAACAAAACCCTGACTTCTAGTTCAAAGCACTTGTATAAAGTACAGGCATAACAGTTCATGCCCATAACCCCAGTATTGTAGGGTAGAGAAGCAGATTCCAGGAGCTTAATGGTCCTGAATTCAGCCCAGTTAAAATGGTGAGTTTTAGGTTCAGTTAGAGACCCTGGCTCAAGGGAAGGACAGATATTAAGAGAGAAAGAGACCCAACTTCCTCCTTTATCTTCTTGATGTTTGTGTATTAGGGGTTTGTACACACAAAAATGGGTATACATGCATGCATATATCACACACCATACCACACACATGCAAACACACAAACACACATAAAAATATAAAGTTAATAACTAAATTATTTGAAATATCTTTTCTATGATCAGTTCCATCCTTTGAATGAGAATTCTCACACTGAAATTTTCAGTTCAAAATCTCTATACACACTCTCTTTTGATAATCTCCCTCACATCTTGTCAGACACAAAATCTGCAAATATTTCATTATCAGCATCTCTCTTAGGCTTGCCTATACATACACATGTGTTTATGTATATGTATATGTGTTTATATGTGTGTGTATACAGATGCATGCATACTTACACATACAAAAATGTGCATGTGTGTGTGTGTGTGTGTGTGTGTGTGTGTGTGTGTGAGAGAGAGAGAGAGAGAGAGAGAGAGAGAGAGAGAGAGACTTCCTTTCTCCCAAAATGACACAAAACACACTTGCTGTTTCTTACACAAATTCCTTCCACAGTGTCAGATGACTTCAGTCTTTTAGTCTTGTTGTCCATCAGTCAAATTCCTTCTCAAGCCTAGGCATGAGGGAATTTAAGTATAATTTAAGATTATAAATATCCACCTAAGAAGTGACATTGTGTGATTACCATGGAGCTCCATTACAGAGGTGGGGATTTCATTAAACTGTATGCTTCTTTTTGTTCTAGAAATTTCATGTGTGCTGTTCAGTTGTTAGTGTAGGATCTCTCCAATTTCTTTTCAAGGGCACTTAGTGTTATGAATTTCTCTTAGCACTGCTTGCATTGTTTCTCATAAGTTTGGGTATGTTGTGTCTTTATTTTCATTAAATTCTAGAAAGTCTTCAATTTCTATATTTCTTTCCTGACCAAGTTATTGAGTAGAGAGTTATTCAGTTTCCATGAGTATGTAGGCTTTCTGTTGTTTTTGTTGTTATTGAAGTCCAGCCTTAGTACATGGTAATCTGAAAGGGTGCATGGGATAATTTCAATCTTGTTGTATCTGTTGAGGCTTGTATTGTGACAGATTAAATGGCTGGTTTTGGAGAAGGTACAATGAGGTGCTGAGAAGAAGGTATATTCTTTTGTTTTAGGAAAAAATGTTCTGTATATATCAGTTAAATCCATTTGGTTCATACCTTCTGTTAGTTTCACTATATCTCTGTTTAGTTTCTGTTTCCATGATCTGTCCATTGATGAGCGTGGGGTATTGAAGTTCCCCGCTTTTACCTGTGAGGGTCAAGATGTGTTTTGAGCTCTAGTAAAGTGTTTTTTGTTTTTTTTTTTTAATGATTGTGGATGCTCTTGCACTTGGGACATAGATGTTCAGAATTGAGACACTATCTTGTTGAATATGAAGTGTCCTTCCCTATCTCTTTTGATAAGTTTTGGTTGCAGGTCTATTTTACTGGGTATTAAAATGGCTACTTCAGCTTGCTTCTTAGGACTATTTGCTTGGAAAGTGTTTTCCAGCTTTTTACTCTGAGGCATTGTCTGTCTTTGTGACTGAGGTCTGTTTCTTGTATGCAGCAAAATCCTTGACTCTGTTTGTGTTTTCTGTCCATTAGCCTATGCCTTTTTATTAGGGAATTTAGTCCATTGATGTTAAGAGCTATTAAAGACCAGTGGTTGTTGGTTTCTGTTATTTTTGTTGTTAGAGGTGGTATTATGTGCGTGTGATTATCATCTCTTGGGTTTTTGGTGGGATGATTATTGTCCTGTTTTCTTAGGTGTAGATATCCTTCTTGTGTTGGAGTTTTCCTTCTAGTATCCTCTGTAGGGCTAGATTGGTAGATTGATAGTTTTTAATTTTGTTTTGTCATGGAATATCTTCTCCATCTATGATGACTGACAGTTTTGCTGAGTACAGTAGCCTGGGGTGGCATTTGTGTGACATCTCTCCAGGATCTTCTGCTTTTTAGAGTTTCTATTGAGAAATGTTTCCCTGGACATCCAGGCTGGTTTCATTCCATAGATATTATAAACAGTGAAATAATAAACATAGAGGCAAAAGTATCACCATGGTATATTGCCTTAAAGTCCTTTGACTAGATACAGCTGGGAGTATGGTAGTTCTGGTTTAATTTATTTTTTTAGGAACCTTTACACTTATTCCTACAGTGATTATCCAAATTTATATTCATGACAAAAGTGAATATAAATTTGGATTTTCTTCCCCATGTTCTTGTCCACATCTATTCTTGCTCCCTTTTCCTTTTCACTCTGATTAGAATGAGATAAATTATCAAAGCAATTTTAATTGTAATTTCACCAAGGCTAAAGACATAGAATGTTTGTTAAGTACTTATTGGCCATTTGTGCTGCTTCTTTTGAAAACTATTATATTCCTACTTATTGATTAGGTGATTTGTTATTTGGGTTCTTAATTGTCACAGTTCTTAGTATATTTTATAACTTCTGATGTAGAGCTGGCAATTGGTTTTGGGTTTGTTTGTTTATTTCATTTCTGTAAGCTGTTTCTTCACTGTAGTAATTGCTTTGCTTACTATACTGAAGTTTCTATTTTTATCTAATTTTATTGGTTAAGCCTCAGGAGTAGCTCAGAATACCCAAGATACAATTTGCAAAACATATAAAACTCAAGAAGAAGGAAGACCAAAGTGTGGATACTTCTATTCTTCTTAGAAGGGAGAACAAAATACCCATGGATGGAGTTACAGAGACACAGTTCACAGCAGAGACTGAAGGAATGACCATCCAGAAAGTGTCCCACCTGGGGATCCATCCCACAAACAACCACCAAACCCAGACACTATTGCAGATGCCAACAAGAGCTTGCTGACAGAAGCCTGATATAGCTGTTTCCTGAGAAGCTCTACCAGTGCCTGACTAATACAGAAGTGGATGCTCACAGTCATCCATTAGAGCACAGGGTCCCCAATGAAGGAGCTAGAGAAGTACCCAATTAGCTGAAGGGATTTGCAAGACCCTACGAGGAACAATATGAACTAGCCAGTAATCCCAGAGCTCCCTGGGACTAAACCACCAATCAAAGAAAACACACGGAGGGACTCATGGCTCTAGCTGCATATGTAGCAGAGGATGGCCTAGTCAATCATCAATGGGAGGAGAGGATCTTGGTCCTGTGAAGGTTCTATGCCCCAGTATAGGAGAATGCCAGGGCCAGGAAATAGGAGTGGGTGGGTTGGGGATCAGGGGAGGGGAGAGAGGATAGGGGATTTTCAGAGAAGAAACTAGGAAATGGGATAACATTTGAAATGTAAACATAGAAAATATCTAATAAAAAAAAATCCTTGCCTATGCCTATATATGAAGCATTTTACCTATAGACAATAAAATGCTCAGAAAATCAAGGATGCATGGGCCTGCATTTAAGGTAATTGATGAGTTCTACAGCCTCACCTAGTGCTCCTGAAAGTCTTTCTGAGATTCTCAAGAAAGAAACATTTGTCTGAACATGCAAGTGACTATAGTTTCATTCCTTCCTGCCTGGGATCCAACACCATTTCTGGCCTTTGGGAGCTAAGGAGAAATGTAATATCCTATCACTGATTCTTTGTTTTTGCTTAATGTAGCTCTAACAGGTTGATGTTACTTCTAGTCAAAAGAACCACTTCTAAGACGATTAAATACTAATCTTTGCATTTGTAGATGTGTGTATGCACCTACGACAAATTAAATATATTCTGTACACGCAAAACATGAGGCTTTTAGGAACTTTGAGATGAGAGAACATTTCAAATCTTCACTGATGAAACATTTTGAGACAAGCAACAAGACTCTGTCTCATCATCATTCTAAAAGTCAAAACTAATGGGGATGTAAAGAATGTTTTTCATATGTTATAGGAATTTCAGCAAAGTGTTCACTGGGAAAGCAGACACAGAAGTTCTATATTCAGGACACCTGAAATCTCTGCAAGATTTCTCAAGTGACCTCTGATAACTTTAAAAGATTATTGTACACCGACTGCATAAAAGTCATACAATCAAAAAAAATTGAAAGTCAGAGGCATTGGTTTCTACACTAGACATAGTATTTCTCTACAAATTTCAGGAAGTTCAGTCAGACTATAACTGCCTGTGGCATCCTTCTGCCTGTTCAAGAGAATGAGATGGGATGGGGTGGGGTAAAATGGGATGTTATAGGCTGGGATGGACTGGGATGGGATGCGATGGGATGTGCTATGGGATTGGATGGGATTGGATGGGATTGGATGGGATTGGATGGGATTGGGTGGGATGAGGTGAGGTGAGGTGAGGTGGGGTGGAGTGGGATGGGATACATGATCATATAGACACAGTATATAACACCCTGGCCTGGAAGTCTTTTATTTTTTTAAACATATCATTAACCACTGGATATGCTCTATGTTTTCTTTGTATTTAAATCACACCATATGCCCTGCTACAAAAAGAAATTTATAAATTAATACAAAGCATTTATTAATTTCAGAAAAGCCAAAGAAAACACAACTAGCATAAGACTAGTCTTATTAGAATATATGTACAAATATAAATGGCACTCTTTCATTCCCAGATCTAATAATGAACTTATATTATACTTCTGCACTAAATAAAAATGTTCTCACATTACCTGCACATCTTATTATCAAGCAAGCATTACTTTGTTTATTTCTGGGTTTTTATTTACCTATATAATATAACCTTTGGTAGAAAAAGCAGTAAAATTATTTAGAAGACAGAGATGAAAGGTTATATTTTTCACTATAAAAATATATCAAAATACTAAAAGAGCTATAAAAATAAATAAATGAAAATTCAAACACAGTGTATAACTTTGTAATCAAATCACTCTTAAAATAATCAGATTATTTTAATCTTACATTCTGATGTTTAGTCTTATCTATTACCATATTTATGAAGTTTGAACTTACTCTAAACTTTCCAGGTAAGACTGTAAATCTTGGTAATTATCTTTATTTGGATTAATCTCTCTAAGATCTATACCCTTAGGTATCACTTCTGCAAATTCTGATAATTCATGGCTATGATTTTAAGTTTATTGAACCACAACCAGATGACATACATAAAGTTATACTTGTTACAATAGTGTGACTTTGGGCAAAACTTGGGATGTGTATATGGAAATGTTTATTCATATTGAAGTACTCAATCTCTGACAATTATGCTATTATGAAGAATTTGCACATTTGAACACAGTAAGCCCTTCCTTGCATCCCAGGAACAGAGGTGAAAGGAATAAGGTTTACTTCAGTAAAGATTGTAGTACAGTTTGAAAATAATTATATATTATAGATCCAGACCCGGGGGAGGTGAAGATTATAATGACATCATAAACACTTTAAAGCAATATCAAAATCTGATGTAAAAATATATTTTTCCTTTTTTATTAGATATTTTCTTTATTTACATTTCAAATGCTATCGCAAAAGTTCCCTGTACCCTCCCCTTGCCATGTTCCTCTACCCACCCACTCCCACTTCTTGGCCCTGGCATTTCCCTGTACTGGAGCATGTAAAGTTTGCAAGACCAAGGTGCTTCGCTGCCCAATGATGGCCAACTAGGCCATCTTCTGCTACAAATGCAGCTACAGACACGAGCTCTGGGGGTACTGGTTAGTTCATATTGTTGTTCCACCTATAGGGGCTGCAGACCCCTACAGCTCCTTAGGTAGTTTCTCTAGCTCCTCTATTAGGG